>JAASFJ010000264.1:0-29742 GCA_023333755.1 Globisporangium uncinulatum
AACGCATCTTTAGCGCTCTCAATACCAATCTTCCCTCGCCCGTATTTTATGTTCACGATTCATGTCACCCTTTCAAAAGTGTTACCTGAGCACAGAGCAAAAACTACTTGGCGGAATCGATCGATTTTTGGTGCGTTCGATCCGCAATCGTTTTGGCTTCATTTGAGCACGTTTTGAATACGAAAAAACGAGTTTTTATTCCGACAGTCTAAAATATGTCCATGTTCACAAACCACTGTCGGGGACTGTATTCTATGATTTTTACTTCAAAATTTGATGTCCCTATCATTTTGTTGCGCACTGTATCCAAAACAAACAAACAAAGTCGGTGTTCCAAACTCAAATCCAACATAAAACCAATAGAGTTTCATTGCAATTTTACACCCTTGCAACTCAAGCTGGTCTGATGGAGCACCTGCCTCTCAGCTCGCTGGCGCTCTTGTTTGAGCTGCTGACTGCGCGGGACGTGGCGCAGCTGACAGCAGTGTGCTCGGCGCTGCATCCTCACCATGAGCCGAACGCTTACGCGGCGCTAGAGCTAGTAGTGAAGCGGCGTTGGGGAGCGAGCCTCGCGAGCTTACGCGAAGACGACGCGAGATGGCCACGCTCCGCCTCCGTGCTGCGCGCCGCCGAGGTGGTGAGTGTAAAGACGTGGTTGGGAACCGCGCAATCGACGGATCTCGCGACTGCGGGTGTAGTTGTGAGCAAGGCTTGGTTGTTGGCGTGGCGACGACGCTGCCAGAACCACGAGCAGTTCCTGCAGCAGTTCCGCCTCTCGAAGAAGAAGCAGCAGCAACGAGAGCGTCGCCAGCAGTCAGCAGCGCGTGTCGTGCGGAAAGCAACAGCAAGAACATGCGACGAGACTGCGCACGTGGTGCCGCTCGCAGCGTTCGACACGGACGCTGCAGTCACGCGGGACGCCGGTCGCCTCATCGTGTGTCCGCACGGCGCAATGCTGCCAGCAGCGCTCTGTGTCGGCCGCTTGCGGCGCGTCGTCGTGCCCAAGGCCGTGTTCAACAAGCTGGCGCTGTACACGCTGGACGTGCGCGGCTTTCCGCTCCACGCGCCCGACTGCTGGACGTGTGTCCAGGAGCGCGAAGCCAAAGAGCGCGAGACGGAGCTGCAGCGCCAGGCACGCTTTGAGGCGCAGATCGCCGGCTCGAACGACCTGCTCGACTTGCTGCTGCGCAAATCGGGGTACCCGAACGAGCTCTTTTCGCCCACGAGCACGCGCGGCAGCACACACTTGTCGCTGAGCCACTGCATGGGCAAGTCGTACTTCCTCGTGCCCAAGAAGTGGCTTGTCCGGTGGCGCGGATTCGTGCGCAGCCTCTCGGACGACTGGCCCGGCCCCGTGCTCAACGCGGAGCTCGTGTGTCTTGCGCACCAGCGCAACGTCGTGCCGCCGTACATCACCATGTTCCTCTCTGGCTTCTCTATCGAGCAGTCGCTGCAAGCGAGCCAAGCGTACGTGTCGTGCTGTTTTGTGTTGGTGATATACGACTGATTGGCTTGGACGAAGCAACTGTGGTTGGGCTCGCACTCTTAGGTCCTAACGAGCTGTGTGCGTGGTGGTTGGTTTACGCGTACTGCCGCAGACTCGGGACTAGCGCGTCAAAGCAGTATGAGATCGTGACGCTCGGCGAGTGGGAGGCGCTGCACAACCGCTACTGCTCCGAGTACGCAGTGGGCTTCGACGTCTACGACGGCTCGTACCACTGGCAGACGTCCGAGTGCAACATCTGCCACTACGGAATGGGCAGCTCAGGCACAGAGCGGCGCAACTCAAGCCGTTGAGTGGGCTCGGGAGGGGGAGGGCGCTGGGAACTGAGTTCAAGCTGGCTGTCCACCATAGACACTGGATAGAGTTTATCGTCACACAATGTACTTTCACTCATGTGCACCTCGGAACGAAAGCAAGTAGACAAACCACGCTACTCCGTGTCATCCTGTGGGTTCACAGTGTGCGCCTCCGTGTCCACTGCAGTCGCCTGTCGGGTAGGCGACACTCCTGTTTCGTCATGATCTTCATCTTCTTCTTCCTCCTGCTCTTCAACAAGCTCTGGCAAGCGACTGTCGACAGGCGACACGAAGCCCTGCTCCTCTTGCTGGCGGAGCAGCTCACAAATGTCCTCAAGGTTCTGCTCCCGGCACTCGCGCTTGATGCGGCGGAAGGCGTCGAGCATCGCTGGTACACTAAAGTTCGCGAAACTGAGCTGCCCAAAGCGCTTGTGCTGCACCTCGTAGCACACGTAGTTGAACGCGCTCTGCCAGCGCTTGAGGACCTCGGCCTTGATGCGCGCCTTGCGCTCCGCCTTGTCTTCGAGAAAGAGCCGGCGCGACTCCTGGATGCCGTCCCTCAGGATCATACCGAGCCCAAAAAACGTGACAGCGATGCACGTGCCGACGAGCAGGAGGCTCAGGAGGTGCTTGTTGATCAATGCCTCTTCGTTCATGTCGTTCAGGCGGATCATGACGCCGAGCCAGAGCGTGAGGAAGAGCTGGAGCTGCGTCACGCTCGCAATCAAGTTGTCCGAGCAGTCTCCGTACGGCTGAAAGAAGAGGAGGAACCACATTGTGCCGAGACTACAAGTGCCAAGAGCGATCAGTAGCGAACCCGAACAAATGGTGTGAGGGAAGGTGAGGGAGTCCAACCAGAAACGGGTGACACACAACACATGAGGGGGAGGGGACGTACCAGACAGTGATCGCCAGGAGCACCTGTTCGACGCTGCCGTTCTGCACAAACATGATCACGCCGCTCAAGAAGAGCTTGCGCGAGAGGTCGACGACCTCGAACCACCAGTACGCTTGTGAGTCTGTGGGCAGGAGGGCGATCAGATAGGCGGACACAGAAACGTGAGTAAGGCGCGCCACAGAGCCACTGACAGAGACGGAGGCAGGTGTCACGCACAGTCCGCGTAGATGAACCCCAAACGCGCTTCCACCGTCGAGTCCTAGCGGCAGTACGCCACCACATACGAACGTCAGCTTGGTAGTAAACGAGCAACCACACACATTCCACACTCTCGCCTTATAACGCACCGTGAGGTTCTTGCGCTTCATGTACTTCGCGAGCTCCCCGTCCTGGACATCGACATTGTCCATGTCTGGTACGCACACTCCATCTTTCGCGTGCTGCTCGAGTACTTCCTTGAGCCACTTCTTGCGTAGCCGCCTAGCCGGAGGCTTGCGAAGCAGACGCAGACGCTCCGCCACCCCGCGGTCCTGTGCGAGGCGAATGAGAACCCAGAAGAAGAACGGGATGCCGACGACCCATACCGCAACGCCGATCATGGCCATGACACCAAAGATCGCCCACGTCGAGTTGTAGCACACGATGCGCCGGTCCACGACGAGGTAGTGCACACTACCGACTTCTTGGCAGTTGAAGATCATGAGGATTGTCTTCGACACGGTCGGGTAGAGGAAGAGCGCAACCCAGCAGTAGAGCTTCAGGCACTTGTTGCGGTACGTGAGGTAGTTCATACGCAGCTTGACGCGCGCTTGCCACACGCGCAAGTTGCTGCGCACGGTGCGCTCGAGGATCTTGCCGCTCAGCGCCTGCGTGGACGGACACTGCGCGTGGACAGAGCGAAAGAGCCCGAGCTTCGGGGTCTTGACTTGGGACATCCCGAACTCGCGTTTCAGCCGCCGGGTCTCTGCTTTCACAGCCGGGTCCGCTGGCCCGTGCTGCTGCTCCTCCTGCAGCTTCGCCTGGCGCCAGTCCTGTCGTCCTCTCCACCAGAGGCGTGCGAGGAGGAATGGGTTCATGCTCGCGTCGTCGTTGCGCGCCTTCTCGCCTTCAAGCACGGGGAGGCCACACTTGAGGCAGTTGCGTGGGATGAGCAGCAGCTTTGCGCTGTAGCTGCGCATCCCCGCATAGAAGTACAAGGTGATCACCGAGAGTGCGAGCGCGACGAGAATGATCGTCACCCTGTGCCAGAAAGCAGCGAGCGAGCACGTCAGCATCTGCATAGGGGTATAGAGTAGTAGACCACTGCATCTCAAGGTAAGCAACGCACGTGAAGTCGAAGTAGAAAGTTGTGGAGATGACGCAGTCAATGCCCGCGATTGCCACGAGGTCCTACAGAACGAGCAGCAGAGGGCGATGGTCGGGAAGTGCATTTGACGGAATCGCTGTTAGTCGCAGTCTACTCACCAGCTCCAGTAGCCATACCACCATGTCGCCACACAGCGACTTCCAAGCATGTACGCACCAGATTAAACTGCTGCGAGACGTTCATGATGCGCTGGATGTCGGGCGACCACTTGATCACGAACGAGTCGCGGAAGTTGCCAAAGATCTGGAAGAAGCCGATGAAGATCTTGAACTTGCCGGGCTTGATCGGGAACGGTTGCGACGGTGGCTCCACCTCGATACCAAAGAGGATCTTGGCATTCTTCTTTGGTTTGTGCTCGAACCGGTTCTTGAACTGCTCGAAGCGCGAGAGTACGGCAGTGGACCGGCGCCGGTACTGCTCGCGGGCCAAGTCGAGCACGCTCTGGCGCCGCTTCACCTCGGCCGGAGCTTTCAGACGCCGGTCCGCCTCAGCTTTCTCGAGCAACGCGATCTCAGTGAGGTCACGAAGGTAGTAGCGGATTGCAACAATCGCGGCGCCGAGCGCGAGTGCGAGGAGGACGGGAATCACGAAGTTTTGCCACCGGATCGCCGCGCGGACTTGAGCGTTCGCTTTGTCGCACGCTGGTCGCCACAGAAGAACTTGTCAATCATAGGTGACCGACGCCACCTCGACAGTTCGCTCACACGAAAGCCGTCGTTGGTCAGATAGTGATAGAACACGAACAACAGCAACGGAGAACGTACGGAGACACGAGTTGTCCTTGGTTTTCTTGTACCGATCGGCGCACACGGAGCAGATCGCTTGGTCGTATCCTTCGGCGCACGATGTGTTTGCTGGATGCCGCGCCAACGCTTCGACTGTGACGTCGGATTGACACGCCCCCGGGACCTGCAGCATTGGCGCGCAGTCCACATATCATGAGTATAGTACGGTCAGGAGCTCAACCACTTTGGTCCTCGTCGTCACGTACCTCGCAGACGTAGAACGCCTTGCCGGCGACACATGAGAACACGCGGTCGGCGGACCAGTGCTTGGTGAACTCAGGCGTCGTGCCGCACGCATAGAGCACGTCGCTGATGTTTGATTCAGCATGCGCGAGCGGCTTGCAGGGGTCGTCGCTCGTCCACTGCTCGGGATCGCAGTTCCGGACCTGCTTAGACTGCGGGGCAGCGAACAGGTAGAAGCCCTTGGACGTCCGTGGCGAAGTCGTTCCGTACTCCACGCCAAGCGTCTCGGTCGCCCGCCGCACGGTCATGTTGCACTGCGCGCCAGTCGGGCAGTCGTAACAACGAAGTCCGTCCATGCTGTAGAGCACAAGTATTGGTCGTGTGACAACCAACCCAGTGCCATTCCGACAGAAGAGTGTTCACGTGTCGAGCAGTTGCAACGACGCTGGTGCCAATCGGCACGTACCTGTACTTGTTCTTCACGCACCGGGAGCACTTGTTGCTGCAGTGAAGGAGCCGAGCGTTAGCGTTAGATACGCATTAGTCCCATGCAACACATTCCTTCCATCATCTCTCAATTGAATCGCAGTCGCCCGCACACTTCGAACGGAAACGTACTCGTTGTCCGTCGAGTACCCTGGTTCGCACGGAAGCACGTCCACGCTCTGGTAGAACGCGATGCTCTTCTCGCGCTTTGGGAGCACGCACGTCACGCGGAGCTGGCGCGTCGCGTTCTTTGGCTCGGTCCTGAACGTCGCGCCTTCGTACATGATCATGCCCGCGACCGAGAGCGTGTAGTCAGGCGGCTTGAAAGAGACACGCATTCCGTCGTCGCCGAATACCGGCTCGACAATGCACTCGGTCTCGTCGTCTAGCACCTCCACTTGGCCGTAAAGATCCAGCGCATTCAGTCGAGGCCATATGGGAGCCGCTTGAGCTCTGCTGCTGGTCACCGGGTCGATGGGTTTGAACGATACCTCGTCCGGCGGCTCGAGCGCAGCCACGCCACTGTACACAGTAGTCGGCCACCAAAGCGGCTTTACGTGGCGAGTGTTCGTCGCAGTGTCGTACAGCGAGTTGTTTCGGATCACGCAGCGATCACACGGGTACACTGGCTGCGAGAAGTTCTCGTACGTGAGCCAGAACATGCACCCTCCACTCCGCGCTGCGTTCTGCTCGCACGAGACACGTGACGTCCTTATGCCTTCTGTCGTCTCGTAGTAAAACGCACCGCCGCGAGTGCTCGCTCGGTTCTGCTCAAAATGCGAGTCGGCGATCTCGGATGCGTTCGCAGTCTTCACGTACACTGCACCGCCAAACGCTGCGTAGTTGAGCGTGAACGCGGACGCCGCGACACTCAGCACCGCATGGTCCGCGACAAAGAGCACGCCGCCGCGAAGACTGACAAAGTTGTTGGTGAATGTCGAGTTGCTCACGAGCCCCACACTCGA
The DNA here is from genome assembly GCA_023333755.1 of Globisporangium uncinulatum. Classification (NCBI taxonomy): domain Eukaryota; phylum Oomycota; class Peronosporomycetes; order Pythiales; family Pythiaceae; genus Globisporangium; species Globisporangium uncinulatum. Next base: position 6,484 of record JAASFJ010000264.1, read on the forward strand.
GTCCGCGAACGAGATTCCGCCGCCGCTCTCAGCGCTGTTGTACTCAAAGACGGACTCATTCGAAATCGCCACGGTCGCCGTCACAGTTGCTGCGATCGCACCGCCCTCTTGGTCCGCGACGTTCCCAAAGAACTCGGTGCCCTCAATTCGGACACTGCTGTTCCGATCGGCTAGCAGCGCACCACCGACAACCGCCGTGTTGTTGATGAACACTGAAGCAAAGAGGTTGATGCGGCCATCCGCAGATGCGACGCCACCGCCGGCTTCGGTCTTCCCTGTCGCGAAGATACCGCCGTTCGAAATGAAGTAAGAGCCCGTGCTCGTCAGGAACGCGTCTCTGCCAACGAACACGCCTACGAACACAAGTTAGGGATGCTGAGTCAGTCTCACAGAATCCTGAACAGCGAGTGTTTATACTCATCCATTGCTGTGACACACACACACATGTGGGCTCAAGCACACCACTTACCGCATCCTTGTCCTTTTGCGAGATTGTTCATCACAAGAGTGGAGTCGAGCGTCGCCCCGACGAACTCGCCGGTCTCAAGGTAGATGGCTCCGCCCGAGTCATCAGCAGCGTTGTTGAGCAGCGCCGAGTTTGAAAGAATCACTTGCCCCTCGTCCTGCACGAAGACGCCTCCGCCGTAGTTGTTGGACGCTGCAAAGGTTGTAAGTTGCACACACAAGAGTGCACCAAGCAGATCAAGGGGAGATAGCGACAATCACGGCCACAGACACACACGTCAGCAAGGCTGGTCTATGATCGACGAAGAGGCACACACCGCCATCTGGAAAACAGAAGGTTGGGTCGCGTACTACTGAAGCTGATCTCGGTCACGTCGAAAGTCGCCTTCGCTCCAGCTGTCGATACGAAGACACTCCCACCCGACTCGTTCGCTCGGTTGTGGGACAGCTCCGAAGACTCTACAGTCATGACTGCGCCGTTCTCGACAGAGGCGCCACCACCCGACTCGGCGCTTCCGTACGTCAAGTACGAGCTTGTGATGTTCAGGGCCGTGCTCTCGTCGCTCGCGAACACCAAGCCACCGCGGCGAGACTTTACTTGAAAGTCCGCAGCAGTGGTGTTTCCCATGTAATCTGTTCTTGTCACACGCTTGAAGAGCGCTGCCCAGCTGGAACTGAACCTTTCCGAGTCGCGGGTGATCGTTGACGCTTCGACTGTCGCTTGTGACTCCTCGGTCACGGCAATGGATCCGCCATAGAGAGCGTCGTTGAGCAGAAGCAGACTCTGGCCGATCGAGATCGAAGACTTCGCGAGAGCGAGCACGCCTCCGCCCTGTCCCGAGTCGTTCTGAGTCGCCCGGTTCTCTAGCACGAGCATCGATGTTGCAGTGAACGTCGCACCAGACAGGTACACAGCGCCTCCGTACAGCGTCGCCGAGTTGTTGTAGAAGATGCTTGCATTCACGCTGACTCTCGTGAGCGCTGAGCTCGTGCTCGCAACACCGAGCCCAGCACCTCGCTGTCCGATGTTGCCCGTGATACTCATTGAGTTGAAAATCGTGCTGCTCGCTTGGTCAACGTATACGCCGCCGCCCAGCTGTGCGCGGTTCCCCTCGATCAGCAACTTCGACAGTGTTGTCGCACCCTTCCCCGAGATGAACACGCCCCCACCTCGTCCGCTTGGGATGTCTCCGCGAGTGATGCGGAAATCAGAGACCTCGCACACTGTCACACACTCGATCAGTACGTTTGCTCCAGTAAACGTGTTGCTCGAGACAAAGTTGGCGTCGAGCAGTGATTGCTGGAGAGGGTCTCCGCTCCACTGTACGACGCTGACCACTGGTATCGTCGACGAAGCCGCGCTACTGCCACTCACGAACAGCCCACCGCCATTCTTCGCTTTGTTGCGCTGCACGATGAGGTTCGAGTGTCGCAGTGTCCCCTGGAACACGGCCACTCCACCCCCAGCCCGTTCCGCGCTGTTGGCCTCGACCAGAATATTCCGAAGCACACAGTCAGCATTCTCACCAACGTAGATGCCGCCGCCAAGACTTGCCGCCGTGGCGTTCCGGATGTCAGCGTTCGAGATGGTACACTCTGTCGCGTACTCCGACGCAATTCCGCCACCACTCACAGCAGAACCGCCGACGACGCTGACTCTGTCAACGGACGCCGACGCTCCGATCAAGTAGACGCTGCCTCCTGAGCTAGTCGCTTCGTTCGACGACAGCGTTGCAAACACAGGCGATGGCGCTGAGCTTGTGACAGGAGAGAACGACGATGAGTTCAAGTACAGCCCGCCGCCAACGAGTGCGGTGCATCGAGAGAGCAGCACACGATCATGCGCTGTCCGCGCGTTCTCCAGGCTCATGCCTCCGCCAACGCCATTCGTGGCGGTGCAAGCGAGGATGTCGACATTGCGAAGCGTGAGGTCTCCGTCTCTAGCAAAGATCCCACCGCCACTTCTCTGTGCACGGTTTGCGTTGAGAACAGTCGCGTTTAGCACCACTGTGCCTGAGACCGCAGCGCCGCCTCCGTAGCTAGCGTCGTTGCTCTCGAGTTTAAGAGATCCCAACACGTTGGAGTTGACTGCGTACAGCCCGCCACCGCGCGTCGCCGAGTTGCTCGCAACCCGCACGTTCGTGATCGCAATGTCGGAGTCATTGGCATAGACGCCGCCGCCGTCGAGTGAAGCGGTGTTGTTCTTCATCTCGACCTGCGCGAGCGCTGCCTGGGTCGCTGACCATGCAAAGACACCGCCTCCTTGAGCTGCCGAGCACTTTTGAATCATGGTACCGCTGAGTCTGCTTCTGTTGCCGACGAGAGTCGCCCCACCGCCAAAGCGACTCGCCGAGCAGTTCGTAAGCAGCAAGTTTTGCCCGTCCACAGTGCTTGCGTCAATGAAGATGGCAGCACCGCTCGTAGCAGCGCTCGACGAGATCGAACCACCGGTGAGCTGAACGGCGCTGCCGGACACGATCGAAAGAGCACCACCCGTCACCGCGGTGCATCCGCTGGCGTCGAGATCTGTGAATCGGGTAGAGCTGGACTTGAGAGCGATACAACCGCCTGCGGTTGTAGCGCTACAAGCCTTGACCACCAGTCCTGCGATACTGGCACTCGTCCACTCGCCGTACAACCCGCCACCTTGACCTGTAGGCAGTGAGCAGTGATTACAGAATGAGAAGGATTCGACTACTACAATGTTGCCAAGCAGAGCCCCCCACATCCACAGAACTTGCCTGCTCGATTGGCAGTCACGAGAGACGGTGCATCGAAAACGAGACTCTCGTTCGTCGTGACAAAGAGGCCGCCACCATTCCGCACTGCTACGTTTTCCCGGATCGTCGAGCCCGCCGCTGTGAACACTGAGCCTCGGAGAGCGGCAACGCCACCTCCGTCCACCGTGGCTACATTCGCTTTCACGTCGAGCGCAATCGCGATCACACCGCTGGTTTCGAATGCTAACCCTCCGCCAATGCCCGCGCGGTTGTTTTGGATACTCACGCGCGACACAGTGACTGATCCGGCCGAGACAAAGACCCCGCCACCTCGATCCGAGGCTTCGTTCTTCTCGACTACTGCGGATTTGACGCCAGCAATGACTGAGTCTCCTGTCGTGTAGATCCCTGCGCCGTCCACAGCTCGACAGCTAGACACCACAACTGAGCTGAGCGTCAGCTTCGTGGTGTCGACGAAGAGTCCACCGCCACCGTTTGCTGCCGAGCAGTTCTTGAGAACTGTATCTTGCAGCGTGAGCTCGGATTGGGTGGCATAGATGCCACCACCGTGGCGATCTGAAGTCGCCACTGCGATCCCCAGCCGCTCGAATCTGGTGCTTCTGCTCGACACCACTTTGATCGCAGCGCCATCCGTTCCGAGTGTGTTGTTCAGCGTAAAGTCCACGAGAGTGACGCCGTCGGCGCCATCGATAGTGATCCCGCGAAAAGCATTTGCACAATCGATCGTAGTTACAGCGGCACCGCGGAGGCCTCGGATTGTCAGCTTCTTAGTCACGAGCAGGTCGCAGTTGAGCGTTCCTCTGTACGTGCCAGGGTACACTAGGATAATCTGCCCTGCCGTCGCCTTGGCAATCGCGCGCCGAAGAGACTGCACCGCCTTCGACGCCGTTCCGGTTTGTGAGGAGTCCATGATTTCTCCTGTGCCTTGCGCGTCGTCACCGTTGATGCTGACGATGATGACGTTGGTCTGCGGTTCAAGGCACACCGGATCGCAGCTCGCGCCGCAGGACGTCAGGTTGCGCGGACAGATGACTTGGTTGCTGCAATCCTCACCCACGAAGCCGCTCAAGCACACGCACACGCCGTTGACGCACGCGCCATTGTTGGAGCAAGTAGAGGGGCCTGGGCAAGGGACGGTTCGCGATGTGACAGCGGTGGCGGAGGCAGCAACTTCGTACGTCATCGTGAAACCCGGGTGCTTCACGCTGATATCCGAACTGAAAGCCACGGTGACAGAGTCGACTGCGACGCTCGTAGTGAGCGCGAACAGACCGTCGCGACGGCAACCACCTTTCCACAGTGGCGCCACGATCCCATTCACCGTGAAGTCGATCCGGACTTGGTCGAAGTCGCACTCGAGCCAAAACGTCGTGATCTGAAGGACACAGTCATGAACCGAAGCCCGTCACAGTGAGCAACGCACACGCGATCGAGCACAGCGTCTAGGTAGCACGTACGTTCAGCGCAATGATGGCGGGCGGGGACGGTGCGATGCGCCACTGACGGGTCTGCTGGTTGTCATAGGTCTTGAGACGAACGAACCCTTTCACGCCCCCGCACAGGAACTCGCTGCCGCTCGCAGTGTTCACGACGTACGACGTCGGCTCGCTCGCAACGGACGGATTTCCGTTGGCGTTCTCAAACTTGACGGTGTACGCGTACGTGCCGCCGGCGACAATTCCGTTGTCTTCCGCAAACGCATCCGTCCCGGAGTAAACTTGCTGGTTGTCGCGAAGCAAGATGTATCGGCGGGCTCCCACGATCTCGGCCCAGTAGACTGAGACGACGGATTGCGAGGCTGCCGCACATCCACGCATTGTCGTCCAAGACAGTTCAAACAGGATGAGCTACCAGTCGAAGGAAGCTACCGTCCACCCACCATATCGAACAACAAGCTGATGGCGACGACGAAAAGCACCGAATGAGATCAGAGCAAGAGACGTACCACATCCGATCGTCGGGGGCTGGGGTTGACCGGGCAGCTTTGCTGTTGTGAAGTACACTTGATTGGTAGGCTCTCCTAGGTCGCCGTCGCTTCCTTTCGCTGCCTGTAATCACGAACGATGACATATTGGTCAGTTGCACGAACGAACCCTGCGGTTCCGATGTAGCTTGACCTAGCGTAAACCCACGTACCACCGTGACGTAGTAGTATGTGTTCGGAGTGAGATCGTCCACCGTCCCGCTTTCAGGTGTGACTGGCACAGACACGGACGCAACTTTCGCTAAAGACGTGACAGCTGTCACCTCGACCAAGTAGCCCTCGATGTAGTTGCCGCCAAAGTCATCGCATGGCAGCCACGCCAGGCTCGCTGATGTGGTCGTGACGGAGACTACGCGGGGTTCTTGCGGCGCTTGCGCTCGGGTCGGCATCAGTGTGGTGAAGGTAGCCGACTTACTGGGGAGAGACGGCCCAATAGCGTTAAACGCCGTCAGTACGACATTGTACTCTGTGAGTGACTGGAGGTCTCCGATCTCGCACAAGTGGATGATGCCTTCGCAGCGCTTGACTTCCGAGTCCACCAGAGTCACCACCAGCGTATACGACGTCAGCGGGACACCACCCGAGTCTACCGGGTCATACCAGACCAGAGTCATCGAACCACCAGTGATAATAGTGGCAGTGGGCGGCGCAGGCTGATCGGGTGGACTAGCTTGGACCGTCGCACCTGACGTGCTCTCAGTGAGTCCGCTCGCGCCAGCAGCATTTCGGATCTTCATCGTGAACGTGTAGTCTGTCGTAGGCAGGAGACTGCCGACCTGAAGATGCAGAAGCTGTTGATCCGATGCCTCGAGTCGACGGCTTTTGGCATCGTCAGCTGGCAGGGCCTCGCTCAGCACGCGAACTGCGGTCGGAGCGATTAAGACGTCGTTCGCGTAGATCTCGAACGAAAGGTTTGCGACGCTCACACCGCCTGTGTCCGTCGGTACCGAGAGAGCAAGCGCGGCGGACCCTCCTGAGACTTTGACGACTCGGATAGATGTTGGCACGGATGGCGGAGAAACTGCGCTGGTTCGAAGTGTCGCAGACGATCCGTCTGTGCCGATTCCGAGCGTGTTGCCTGCGTACACTGTGAAAGTGTAGTCCATGTTCGCAAGCAAACCGCCGAACGAGACCTCCGTTGAAGCTACCTCGACGTCGCGCTCGTTTCCGTTGACCACATAGTGCGTGACATCGTTGCCACCGTTGTCCTCGGGCGGGTTCCACGAGAGACGGATCATACCGCCGGTAGCTGAGATATTCTTCGGGGTCCCCGTCGGTCCGGGAACTGAGATGTACGTCGTGTTCAGGATCACTCTCGACGAGTTGTCCGAGTACCCAACCTCGTTCATACAGGAGACCATGAAGAGGTAGGGTGCCTCGCTCTCGAGCTTCGTCTTCCAGAAGTAAAAGCTGGTGCCGTTGAACACGAGCTCCCACACGGGCGACTTCAGTCTCGAGCTCATGTAGACCTGGTAGTAGATAGCACCGCTGGAGCCGACATCGACTGGGATATCCCACTCGACACGGATCCCACCACCTGTCGCGCCAGATTGGTAAAGAGAGTCGATTGAGTTTGGCACCGATGGCACGTTTGTCGTGAATATCGTGGGCTGATCGAGGCGAACGGATTTCGGGAAGCACCCAGACACCTCGTTCACGGGCACATACACGAACGCGTAGTCGTGCGTCGGCACAAGCCCGCCGATCTGCACCGTCACCTCGAACTGGAGCATGCTGTAGCCGACATAGTCGTAGAAGTTGCCGCGAACCTGCATCGAGTACAGCAATGCGAGGATTAGACAGTGTCACGCTCGCCTTGGTTGCTAGCAGGCTCATCGGCATGCCGGCTCTCTTCCCTCGCACCTTTCGCCCGTCCACGTAGAGCTCAAAGTTGATGATAGGTATCCCGCCTATCATGGTGCAATCAATGCCATCAGGCTCAAGTCCAATCTTTGCGGTGCTGCTACGATAGTGCAAGTCGAGAGCGAACCTGTGTTGTTTGGAGAGAAGAGCCGAACGTTGAGCGCACCGCCAGTCGCATACGCCAGTATTGGTGTTGGTGGCGTTCCCGGAGGCGTGGGCGACCGCGTTGAGATGGTAACCACAGTGCTTGGTGATCCGCGAAGTTTTACTCCGTACTCGCTCTCGGGATCCACGACGAACCAATCCGCGATGGTGCTGTACGAACTCAAGTTCTTCTTGAAGAACAGGGTGTTGGGGGTGTTTGCTTGGGCGGCGTCGGCTTGGAACAAGACGCCCTGCGCAGCCACACACGGAGAGAATAAGTTCATGAACAGGCGAGCTGCACTTCAGATCTGCATGCAGCCAACCAGTCGTACGTACTCCAAAGTCGAAGAAGCTGTCTGGGCCAATAACTCCCGTCACGTCTGCGGTGACAGAGATGTTGGCGAAATCTGGAGCGATGAAACCAGTCGTGATGGTCTCGGCGTCGCTATCGGGAACGGATAGACCGACAATGTCGTAGTTGGTGCTTGAAGCTAGGTTGTACAACACCACTTGGCTCTCTTTGAGATAGTAATTTGCCAGTTGGAACCGCTCGTTCTTGTTGTTTACCCGGACGTAGAAGATGTAGTGCAACGCTTGATGTCCGCCTGTGCAGATACACCCGTATGAGTAGGATGAGATGCGGTCAATTGTTTGTATCCGAGACTCGAGCATAGCATCAGGTAGAGATCAAACCTTTGTCAAGCGGAGGCTCCCAGTCGAGGATGATTGCGCCTCCAGCCGTCGAGTTGGCTTTGCTTCGGAGACGAGGAGGATTCGGGCGAGACAAGGCACCGCTCGAAAAGATGAACTGCTCTGAGATGTCACCCAGTCCGACAAAGTTGGCGACCTGTAGTTACGGTGAATCGCTTACTGTTAGCGTACGTACGTTTCCAGAAGCATCCAACCGCATCGCCTCACAAACTCACGTACCATTGCCTTGACAAGGTACTCGGTCTCGGGATACTGAATGCTCAAGCGAATGATGCTTGCGTTCCCTTCTGGGTTGTTGTTCTCGGCGAGCTGGCGTTGTCGCCCGACGCAGTGAAGCCAACACATGTGTTGGTGCACATCCATCGACAATATTAGCCGCAATCATACAGTAGGTATGACCAATACCACAGTAAGCACGAATCGTACCTTGAAGTCGGCTTCGCGGGCGATTGCCAGGTACACCATATAAGTCAGATTCGATGCACCACCGAAGTCGAGTGGATCCGACACCACGATTGTCATCAGCCCGCCGGTGGTGTCCACAAGAGTGAGCGCTGGTACAGCTCCCGGTCTCGAGTAGTTTGTGGTCGTCTCATAAACAGCGGTGCCGGCAGCTCCAGTGCCAACTCGATTGAGCGCTGCGACCCGGAATTCATAGCGCGTGAGTGCCTGTAGGCGGCCGAAGGAGTACTCGGTCGCGTTGTCTTTCGAGAGTGCAAACCGCGTTCCGTCGTCGGTGCTGATCGAGAGGTTGTACTTCGTGATCCAAAGACTCGCTCCTCCGAGGTTCACTGGTGGCGTCCACTTTAGCTTGATCAACCCACCTGTACTTTCGGTCGGCGTCAGATCTCGAACGAGTCCGGGCGGCGAAGTGTCGCCGTCGTCCAAGATCGTGACCCAGACGATTGTGGCTGGTCCGATTTGACCCCCGCCACTCTCCTGCTTGACGGATAGAGCAAACTGCTTGAATGGAAAATCGTACACGCTGTTGTTCTGGATGCGAACCTTGGCGAACTGCCAGGTCTCGCCATCAGCGAATGCCACGACAGGAGTAACGATCGAGAAGTCGACTGGTGTGGTGGCAGTGGTCAGTTGCTCGTCAATGTACTCGAACACACGAACGCTTGTCAACGAACTTTTCCCGCGAACTCGCTGCAGCGGGACGTCGAGAACCCCAACGTCCTCCCGCACACTCAGTGTCGTGTTGGCGAAATCGATCCACCCAGCGTCGCCGTCGTCGGCGATGAAGATTGAGGCTGTCGAAGAGAGTACGACGTCCGATCGGTTTGGAGTGGTGTCGATCACTTTTAGAGCGAGTTCGAGCGGCATTAGCGCGTACGTATCGTCATTGAGCAGCTGAATAGAAAACGCTTTTTGCGTCTCTCCATCGAGGAAAGCAAACCTCCGCGCAGCTTCGTCGGGAAGCACAAAGTTGACGCCTGCGACAGCGGTGCTACTCGGAGAAATGTCGTAGATGCAGGTGATGGTGCTGGATTTCCCGTCCACTCGTACGAGCTGGAATGCCACTGACGTGGCGTTTTCAAACAGCGTGGTAGCCGTTGTCCGGAGCACGATCGCTCCGCGCTGCGCAATGTCGGTATCCCCTTGCACTGCAGCTGTCCACGCGCTCTTCCCGGCGCTATTAGCTGCTCTGACCCGCACTATGTACGCCGTCGATGACGCCAACCCGTCGATTGTGACATTCTGGAAGCTTGTGATGAGAGTAGCCGCTGTCACGGAGTTCAGCTTTTCAGAGTACTCCACCTCGTAGATGACGTTCTCGCCTCCGATATCGTCGGGCCCCTTCCACTTGAAAAGCAAAGACCCGAACGTGCGCTTATCGAGTGTGAGGTCGTACACAACCGACGGCATGGTGGGGTTGGCGGTCGTCACCTGAATTGCGGGGCTCCGATCGCTTTCGCCGAGACCCGGGATTGATGTCGCCGTTGCCGAGAACGAGTACACTTTACTGGCAAACAGCGACCCGAGCGCTACTTGGTAGTACCCGCTGGTCTCGATAGAGCGCACAAGCACGCTGTCTTGATAGAGCTTCAAAAGCGTGATGTTCGCGCCGCCGCTATCGAGTGGACCTCGGAGGGCGAGAACCACACTTTGGGAGCTGAAGCTGACGAGCTCGGGTGGTCTCGGGGCTTGCGGACGTGTTGCATTCCCGTTCCGAACCAAGCGGACGACCACTGGACCATACCCGATCTTATTTTTCGCCGTCACCGAGATCGTGTAGTTCGTGTTCGCCTCGATCCCGTAGTAGAGCACGAGCGTGTCGAGCGTCAGCTTTTCAAACACGAGCGCGCCACCTTTGGCGATCGTGACATTGAACGACTCAAGCGGTACTCCTCCCGTATCGTTCGGCTTGAGCCACGAGAGTGTCAGGCTCCCTCCCACGGCGGCGACGCTCGTGCCAACCGGGACAGCAGGCACAGTCGCGACAGTCGTGCGAGCGGTGAGCGCCTCGCTTTTCACAGCTGCGCCGCTGGGATTCACTGCTTGAACAACGTACAAGTACTCCTGTTCAGCCACCAAATCGTTCGCATCCGTGTACGTCGTGCTCTGGTAGTAGAGCAAGCCGAGAAAAGGCAGCTGAGCCCCGTTCCGGAAAATCCGATATCCCAGGAGGACATCTCCTCCCAAATCAAGTGGAGCTGTCCACGTGAACACGATTGACCCGCCAGTAGATGCCAGACGTATCAGGTTTGTCGCGGTCCCGGGCACCGTGACGAAAGTTGATGTCTTCCTGAAAATCACAGGAGAGCGCATGCTCGTCCCAGCCGAGTTGCTAGCCAGAACGGCATATCCGTACATCGTATTGGGCTGCAGCGACCCGCGCATGAACGTCGTTTGGGTGCCGCTGTAGAGAGTTGTATCGGTGTCGCTGAAAAGAACATAACGCACAATAGGATCGCCGCCTCTGTCTGTTGTAGGCGACCAGCTGATCACTTGCATCCCAGCGGTACTGAGCGACACGTTCAGGTCGTACGGAACCTCGGGGGCGGAGATGCTTCCAGTCGTGGCGTAGACAACAGCGTAGCTTGCAAAGACGCTCGCATCCACACACGTGCTGATATCGTTGACTGGAACGACGGAGAATCCGTACGTTGTCGTCGCGTTCAGTCCTGACGCTTTTGCCGTCAGCGTGGTCGCCTTCGAGCTCGCGTTCGAAATGAGCTGCTTGAATTTTGTGCTCGTGTCATAACCCGCGAAGAAGTTGATCTCGTAGCTCGAGATGTCCGTCCCGCCAAAGTCGAGAGGTGCGTCCCAGGAAAGCGTAGCAGACCCACCGGTGGTTCCCAGCACTTTGAGATTCTTCGGCTCGTCAGGGAGGGAAATGAACGCTGTCTTCACTGCGAGCACATCACTGAACTCGCTTGTACCCTGAGCAAAGATCGAGGAAACATTTGGTATGTCGTGAGTGAGAGAATGTCTTCGCAGCCAACAACTCGAGTGCACCTTACCACTGCGTTCGTGACTCGGTACTTGAGCTTATAATCGGTCGAGTACGTGAGGCGTCGGAATACGAAGTTTGCGCTTGTCCCGTTGTACACCTCCGCAAACACGTTTGGGAATTGCCGCGACGTCGCCGAGAGTGTGATTTGCAAGAGGGTGAGTCCGCCCAGGTCCAGCGACTGCACAAGATTCAGGTAGAGGGCTCCGCCAGTCGTCCGTGTCACGATCACACCCGGTGGTTTGCTCGGAGCCGATGTTGCTCGAGTTGTGAAAGACTGCGGCGGCGCTGCGAGGCCGAATAAGCCCTCGTAGTTCTCCGCCTGCACCACGATAGTGTAGTTCGTTAGCGCTTTCAGCCCGTAGACTGCGAAATTCTCCGTGCGCACGTCGGTGCTGGATGCTTCAGTGCTGATTGCCTCGGCGCGCACAACGACTCGGTAGATCATGATCGGCGCCCCGCCAGAGTCGAATGGAGGTAGCCAAGACACGTTCGCCGCGCCGCCAGTTCGCCACAACACCTGGACATTCTGTGGCGCTGTAGGCGGTGTCGGAGAGCCTAGTCGAAGGAGCACCGGCGCCGACACGAAGCTTTCGAAGTAGCCGTTCTGTGCTGTAATTGTCACGCTGATCATGGACTTTGCAGCGACGCCGGTGATGTTGATCGATGTGCTGAACGTACTGAGCTCGCGCGTTGCCTGGATGTCGGACGTCACCACGACTCGGTACGAGAGGGATGTGACGTTTGCCGCTCCGAAGTTCGCCGGCGCGGTCCAGCTCACCCGGATGTATCCGCCGGAGAGAGCAACAGCGCTAACGTTCTGTGGTTGACCTGGTCGAGAAACGTCGCCATCGTCCACGATATTAACGAAGGCAGGGGTGAGCGTGCCGACACTCGCTCGACCAGCTGTAAGTGTCAGGTTGAGACCGAACGTCTTCTGCAGCTGGAATGCGTTGTCGTTCGCGATTCGCACGAAGATGGCTGCGTCGACTTGTCGGTCCACAAACGCCACGGTGGTATTGAGAAGGTAGTAGTCGATGTCCCTCACTGCACCGTTCAGAACATCAACTGTGTCGACACGAGCAGTGATCGCGCCGCTGGATGCCTTGATTCGAGTGATCGGGACCCGCAGAATGCCTGCTGACTCTATGACGGAGTACAACGCTTGCGAAAACTGGACGAGTCCGCTGTCCCCGTCGTCTCGAATGGTCACTGCTAGTCTGTTTGGCGGACCGACCTCTCCTGATTTGAAGTCGATCGCGAGCAGCTCGATGTAGAACACTCGCTCTGGATCGTCCAAGACGTCATTGTTGATGATCGAGACGTTCAGAGTCTGCTGCTTGGCGCCAGCGCTGAACTGAATTAAGCCCCCCATGACTCCAACATAGTGGACCATGTCGGTCGCCGTTCCATCGAGCGTTCGGTAAGTGCACGCGGCTGGCATCGCGCCTCCGTTTGTGCGCGTCACAATGACTGAGAGCGTCCTGACGCCCTCGGAGACGCTCGCCGCATTCGAAAGAAAGCTGATCGTTCCAGGTGAGACGGGATCGGTCTTCACGAGTGTGATGAGGCTCCACCCTCCGACTCCCACACTGTTCTTCGCGCGGACGCGCACCACATACAGTGTGTTCGCGTCGAGTTCCTCGATGAGCAGCGGCGGGGCGACATCGACAAGAGTCTGTGTCGCCGTGTCCGCACCTTTTCCCACGCTCACGTCAAACGAGAGACTCGATGCTGCAACGCCACCAGTGTCACGTGGTGCGTCCCAATCGATCTCAATATGGTCAAATGAAGTGTACACGACCGCCGCCGCTTGGACGAAACCTGGTGCAGACACGCTCGCAGTAGCGACTTGGATCGCCGGGCTAACGTCACCTTGTCCTGCTGCGTTGACAGCACTGGTTGTCACTTCGTAGTTCGTGTTCGCGACGAGCTTCATGATGTCGAATACGGTCGCAGACACTTCGTCCGGATAGACGAGCTCGCTGTCGAGGTAAAACTGATACTGTGTAATCGGCGTGCCGCCAAAGTCGTCCGGTGGGGACAGCTCCAGCCGCGCCCGTCCTCCAGAGACACTTACAAGCCTTGGGGTTGAAAGCCGAGCAGGTGGGCCAGCAACGTCAGTGGTCATGACGGCTGTCGCAATCTCGCTGAGCCCGACATCGTTTCGAGTCTGAACAATGACAAGATACTCCGTTTCGGCGAATAGACCGCGGAACTCCGTCTGGGTCAGTGATCCTTCGTACGATCCCACGGTCACACCGTTGCTCGTGAGAACAATGCTGAATCCTCGAACCGGCGTGCCACCTGAGTCTGATGACGGGATCCACTGGATAACTATCGACCCTCCTCTCGTTGTCAGCACCTCGACACTCGGTGGCGCCGGCACAGATGCGGGTGAACTGCGCACAAGAATGGTCGTAGAGGCATCGCCCGTCATCACCGAGTTGGCCGAGGCGATCGCGTAGCTGTACACCGTATTCGCGGACACAGTGCTCGTGTCCACGAATACGGTTGTCGAGTCCACTGCATCGAGTGTTGCGAGGAGTGAGGCATTCCGATACACGAGATAGCTCTGGAGTGTGACGCCGCCGATGTCATCTGGAGCATCCCATAACAACACGATAGCACCACCGGAGGCCGACGGATACTGCTGTAGGTTCTTCGGTAGCCCTGGGGTCGTTGCTTCGGTTGTCGTCACGAGGAGAATCGTCGCGTTGCGTCCAAGACCGCGAACGTTCTCAGCGCAGACAGTGAACTTGTACTGCTGCTTTGTCTGCAATCCGAACAGCGTCAGCGTCCGCGGTTCAGACACATCCAAAGCGGCGATCGGAAAGAACTCTTCGCTTGCGATGCCGGCGTACACAACGTAGCCTAACAGGGGATCTCCACCTGACGACAGGGGTAGATCCCATGCCACGGAAACCGCTCCACCCGTCACCTTGACTGCGTGCAGGTTCTTCGGTTCGAACGGCACAGTCCCATCCTGCGTGGTGACAATCAGCTCGTCCCCACTGGTGCTGAGTTCCTCAGCAACACACACGGAGCGATAGTTGAACGCGACAACGCTGAACCCGTACTGCGTATTTGCCGCGAGTCCTTGAATACGCGCCGACTTGATAGGCGAGCTGCGACCGTCGTAGATAACACGCTGCTCCGACCAGGATGCCGTGTCTGAAAGCCACCGGCGAGCGCGCACGAGATAGCCCGTGATGCGTGCTCCGCCCGAGTCAAGCGGCTTTCTCCATTCGAGCGTCAATTCGCCCGGATCTTCAGCAGTGACGACTGGCGGCGGAATGCCAAGCGCAAGAGTCGGGCTGGTTGTGCGGAATTCAGCGCGCGTGCTCTGCTGACTCGAGCCCTGTGTACGCAAAAGCAAACATGCTGCATCCGTTAGGCTTCCGCGGCGTTAAGTTCGACCACGTCGCGTCAAGCGATTAACCACCACCATTGCGCACTTACAACAAAGTTGGTGATCGAAGCTTTGACGTAGTACGCCGAGTCTGCGAGCAGATCAAACATGGAAATGTTTGCGACGATCCCCGTCTTCGTGTAGTCGCTCTCGACGGCACCGGACGCGAACTCAATGAACTCGGCATTCCATCCAACAGCGCGCGCGACTTGCACACTGTACACTGTGAGCGGAACGCCACCTGGATCCACTGGTGAGAGAACGCTGAAGTGAAGCGAACCGCCCGTAGCAACCGCCAGCGTTAGCGTCGGTGGTTGCGGTGCAGCTGCAGTCAATGTCTCCACCGTGATCGACGTGCTGAGGCCGAATAGGCCCTCCCTGACCACGGCTATGATCGAGAAGCTGTACACGCGCTGGGCTTGCAGTCCTCCAGCCGAAAAACTCAATCCGGTCACATCGAAAGTGCGAGGACCGGTATCAGGATCGTCGTATGCGAGTCGGTAGCGCGAAAGCTCATAGCCTCCGTTGTCTGCCGGCTCTTCCCAGACGAGGCGGACATACCCTCCTGTAACATCGAGCGCTGCGAAGGCAAGAACACGACTTGGCGCACTGGGTGGTGGTGTCGGCACCACTTGGCTGCTCGAGAAGCTCCCTTGACCAAGCTGGTTCACGGCAGCGATCCGAGCCTTGTATGCCGTGAGAGACTGCAGTCGCGTCGCCGTAAACGAGGTCTCGATAGCAGAGACATTGAAGATCCGAATTGTGCCATTTGGGTGCTCGATCTCAAGTCGATATTGCTCGATGGGGACGGTCGGTCCGCCAGTGAATGTCGGCGCATCCCACACAAACGTGATCGTCCCACCAGTTGATGATGCTGCGCTCAGCGCTGGCTGGCCAGGCAGTCGGATCACACCGTCGTCCACGGTGAGCGCAAACACTTCGCCCGAGAACTCTCCCACACCGACCGGATTCTCGGCAACGATCGACACTGCGTGCCACGTCTCACGAACCAGTCCGTCAACCTCACAGACTTCTGAGTCGGAGGGACAGGCGACTATTACACTTTCGATCGTGCCACATGGTTCATCGTTCGGTCCACGACAGCAAATGCCGTCTGAGGCACACTGCTGCGGAGTACAGGCGTCTTGAATCGGCTCGAACGTCGTATTGACCCTGTAAAAGAGGGTCGGGCACGTCGCGCACTCGGTATCAGAGCTGTAGCACGAATCCAGATATCGCAGGTGCGAGTTGTATAGCACTTGGTCTGCCGCGAAGCCGCCCGTGTCGACGACCTTCGAATACGCGACCGTAAGAGAGCTCTCTGTCGTCATGACGACCTCCACGCCACTCACGACTGCTGGGACAGATGGTTGGAGCTCTGGCAGGAAGATGACGTTGTCTGCAGGGCCGCTGGAGATGTTGAACTCGTTCGTCACTAGCACCGAGAAGACGTAACTCACTCTTGCCAGCAGATTCGTCACAGGGACGCTTGTGCGGCTTGGATCGTTGATGCCGTCGTAGATCAAGACGTTCCCGGCGTTTGCAGTCGGCGCTCGCATGTAAACTCGATATCCTAGCGACGAAGCGAACAAGCACGTGAGAAGAGAGGTGAGTGCGTCACGCGGCAGTAAAGAAAATGTGGAATCCGTACCTTTGATCAGTCCGCCTCCGCTAAACACTGGCGCGCTCCAGTACAGGACAAGCGAACTCGCCTTCGCGTCTCGAATCTCGAGCAGTGGCAGCGCTGACGGAGCCGACGCCGCTCCAGTGGTGAAGTTTAGCGCGTCGCTGAGCGTGGTGTTGCCGAAATCGGTCATCATGAGCGCTGCGACCGAGTACTTCGCGAACGGGATCAAGTCCTTGAACGTGATCGTACTCTCGTAGTAGTCGACCACGAATGCGCGTGGCGCGCCGACCGAAGTCGATACTAGGAAAGCGGACCCAATCGGATTCGCCCCGTTGTGATCGAGCGGAGGGACGACTGCTACCATGGCGCCGCAGCCGTCGAGGCGCAAAAGAGTCGGAGTCGAGGGAGGCGACCGTGGAATCGCTGCTGTGGTTGTTGTCGCTTCGACTGCCTCGCTTTCCAATTCACTCGTCGCCAAGTCTTCGCAGACGGTGCCGAACTGCAGAGCGATGACTTTGAACGAGTAGCTAGTTAACCCACGAAGGTGAGCACCGCTGAGGTCCTTGTAGAGCGTAAGAGCCTGCGTGCCGTCCGAGTTGTCAGCTGCCACGCTGAGTAGCTTCACGAACGTTGGTCCACTTGACACGAATACGTTGAACGTTGTGATCGGGAGTCCACCTTGAGCACGACGGTAGCTGTTAGAGCTGAATGTGACCGCAATTCGTGCGCAATTATTACATGAAGTTGAGTGTACCTGTGTCAAGCGGCTCTCTCAGAACCAACGTGATGGATCCACCTGTTCCGAACAAGCGCAACTCCGACGCGGCGTCAGTGCATTCCGCGACGATCTCTCCCAAAAGCTCGATCTTGAGTACGGACCTGTGACTTGCGACACAAGTGGCATCGGAGTTCGTCCAGGAGCACCTGGCTTTCCCGTTCGAACAATCACGGGAGGACTGAACGAGCTGGTGGTACCCGCGCTGTTGACTAAAAACGACCGAAAGACGTAGCCCGTGTCGTGCTGAAGCTTGTAGACGGTGAGATGAGAGTCGGCGCTGCGATGTACAATCGAGTCGATGAACGCTTGACTGGCTGATGTGCGGTGCTGGATGACGAGAAGGGGGCTCCCTGCGTTCGCTGAGCTGAGTTCTGAGGCGTTCAGACTGGCGTTCTGTGCGCTAAAGGTGATCCATCCTCCGCTAACTCGGAGTGGCTGCAGCGCTCTTGGAGCAACAAGAACCTCGCTGTAAACCGCTAAAGAAAGTAGCGGATCGCTCCCCGGACCCGCACCGAGTGCGTTCACAGCGCGCACTGTGATCGTGCAATTGGACAAGCGCTCGACGTTCTCCAGCGCTGCAGAGAACGTGTCGCCGTCTGCGGTCTCTTGCTTGAACAGTCCGTTGACGAAGACTTCGTACTTGGTTATCGCTGATCCACCGTCATCGTTCCCTTCGCTCCATTGAATCTCGAGGTAGTCTTCGCGTCGCTCGACGACGTTCACGAGGCTGATTTGACCCGGTATTGTCGGCTCTGTCGTTCTTGCGACCAGCTGCTTGTCGACATCGAACACGTCACCGTTCGAAGTCACGAAGGAGGCGGTGAAGGAGTACTCGAATTCCGGAGACAAGCGCCCGATCGTGATCGTTCC
Organism: Globisporangium uncinulatum; assembly: GCA_023333755.1. Classification (NCBI taxonomy): domain Eukaryota; phylum Oomycota; class Peronosporomycetes; order Pythiales; family Pythiaceae; genus Globisporangium; species Globisporangium uncinulatum. Next base: position 24,539 of record JAASFJ010000264.1, read on the forward strand.
ACGCCCGTATGCGCTGACAACATGTGTGTTTGCGGATGAACCGCAGATTTGCGAGCTCCCGGCGACGCAGTTGTGGTCACAAACAGCCGGAGCCAGTCGCCCTTCGTCGCCAAACGGCGCGAATTGACTGCAGAAGCACGTTCCATTCGCGTTGACGCCGAACAAGCGCACCGGGAAGATGCGAACAGCGTCGACACCCTCAAGCAGGAAGTGGTTGCCGCTTCCACTGTGGTCTTCACCTGAGAGCGCCGACGACGCGTTGCTTGGGTTGAATCGCAACAACACCAACATGCGTGGGTCTGCCAAGTTGGAGTTGTACCACTGGGAGATATCGACCGCCGTACGAACAGCACCCCATACTCGAACCTGTTTCAGGCCAGCGCATCATCATCGCAACAGCGTTATGATCTACCTAGGCACCACCTCATGTAAGGATATGACCCGTCAATGTAAGCAGCGTGTACCTCGTCCATGGAGCCGTCAAAGTTCGTAGTTGTGTGCGCTTGATCAGCTCCGATCGAATCTGGCACAAGGTGATGCCGCAGGAGACGTCGTTAACACAACCAAAGCGCAGTCACTGTGCAAGCAAAACAAACCCCACCTCGTCCGAGCTGCAGCAGTGCAGAAGCAGGAAGATCGCAGCCGGAGCTTTGAAGCACGGCCACCGTTCGTATGCGTCCGTTCAGGTACAGTGTGATCTCGCCGGCGCTGCCAAATGAGATCGCGACATGCGTCCACTGCTTTGTCGGTAGCCCGAACGGGAGACGGAGACTGCGATCGCATCTCCCCACCACAAAGACCGTGCCGAGTGCGATACGAACGCTAGCGTTCGTCGTTCCATACGTCATCACCATTTGTGGGCGCTCGCGAATGAAGTCGCTCTCGCTGAACACCCAGGATTCAAACGTGAACCCACTCGGAGGTAGCGATATCTCGCGGAGACTGCGCACTTTCGAGGCGGCTGAGAAGCGAATCTGCGTTTCCCTTGATGCACACAGTGCTCCGCATTGTGTTGGATCTCTCGCGGTCGTATCGGCAGGACTAGTCGGTGAAACTGTGTACAATGCGTCCGCTGGATAGCAGCCTTGAGACGCCACTCCCGGCCCTGCAACACGCAACGTGTGCACACACATACACGGTCAGTAGCTTGAACGTGCTGACGGACACGTCACCTCAAGTAAAGCGAGCACAAACCTGCGTAAACTAGCGTCGCAGTTGCGTTGGAGCTGCGTTTGCGCATCTTGACTCTGTAGAAGAGCGGATCTGGGATCGCAGAGCTGGTGTCCACTTGTATTAGGACACTCCCGCCAGTCGACTTGATAGCGCGAAGCTGCCCGACTTGGTTCTGCCGTGCCGAGTCCTTCACAGCAATGCCTTTCAACGACACTGACGATCCGTCGATAACTTCACCACGGAAGGTGAGCTCAGCAGTGGTTGGAAACGCGATGGAAACGCCGACCTCGACGCGACTCCACTCATTCAAAAGAGTCGAAGCAGTATCACTCTTCCATATCACTTCACGGTCGGTGGAGTTGAGCAACACCTCGGCGGTCAACGCCACAAACGCTGTTACATACACACACATCCACTGTTAGTATCCAACGAGGCTGTTTCGTTGCTGATTCGCTTACCTGATGTGATGCGAAAGCTGAAAGAGATCGTTGCGGTGCCTTGGAGCATCATCGGGAGGCTGCGGTACACTGCCACGTCAGGCGGACTCGGTTGTATTGACGTGAACGAATCGGCGCTCATCCAGTCGATATGAACTTGATGGACAGTAGTGAGCTCGCTCGACGTCTGCTGAATCGGCTCCATCGGTTCAAACACGCGGATGGTTACCACTTCGACGTCGAAGCGCACCGCGCCAACGAAGTTCACTGCTGCGGGTCGGATTGCGAGCGTGAAGTGCTCCAGGTGGAGCTGACGCTGTTCACGCGGTATCACGACAACCATCGACGACTCGTTCCCGGAGCTCGTCAGGTTTACCACAGCCGATGCGTTTGCAAACGCCGTATGCTTTGCGACCATCTCGAACGTGCTGCCGTTGCTCTCGACGAAGAAGCCGAACGCGCTGGAGTTCGACCGGATCCGGACTTCAACGTACTCCATCTTTTCGTCGGACACTTGGACGAACGGAATCATAATCGTGGCAGGTGCGCTGCCGTATACTTGCGAGCTGTACACATACGGCGTGGCCACTTGAGGCCAACCGGAGCGCGGGATTTCGATGACGCAGACGTTTCGGCGCAGGGAACACATCGTGTCTGTGGTACCCCACTTGAGTACGATTTGCTCACCGACCGGAGCAGGGGTTGGTCCGACAAAAACGACCTGTTCTGCATCCGCTGGCGTTGGTGCTCGAAAGAGTGACCACTGGATCGGGATCGTGACGAAATGAGAGATGAAAGTTGCCATCGCGTGCTTCATCTTGACTCGGAGCATCATCGTCGACGCCTTCACGGATCCAGTCAACTCGCGAGTGAACACAAGAGTCTCGTTGCACGGATGCTGGAACGTCTTGGAGCTCGCGATCGGTACGGGCTCTCCGAGAGAGACTGAATGCACGTGCAGCTGCGCTAGGTCAGGATCGAAGCTCGACACTTCACTTTCACACTTCATCGCGGTCGTGTCCAAGATAGACGACGGCTCGAGAATGCGCGCAATGTTGATCTCGAGTGGTGCAGCTGCAATCGTGGCTGCTTTCGTCGGCCACAGCTCGATGTTCAGCGGTAGTGAGGCAGGGTTCGTCGCAAACACATCGGTGCCGCTGTCGTTTACTGCAAGTCGGCGGCGAGTGAACGGTGACGGCGCGAGGAGGTTGTCGCAACAAGAAAGCGTTGCTTCGAGCGAATGTCGCCGGGATTCGGTCAGCGCGGCTTTGCCGTCAGGCTGGAAGAATCTCATCAGTGATGTTTCCCGCTCTCTCGCGCGCTTCACTGAGTGCGAGCTCTGCACACGCGGGATCGAACGCAGTGCCTGAATGACTCCCGGCCGCGCCATATCTCCTGCATCTCTCGATTGCAGTCGTCGGAAGTACCGCTCACTGGCGGATCTTGCTGTCACAACCAAATCGCTCTCCTCGTCTTGCAGAAGCAGCACGGAGCTAGCATTCAGGTCGCTGTGATAGCCGCACTGTGCAGGCGCGCTTGCGGAGCAGTCTGGTGGCGGCTGGTCTTCTGGGAGGCACAACAAGAAGAAGCGGGAGTCAAACAGAACCAGTTCGTCACCCCGGTTCGCACGAACATGTGACCAGGTATTGCCCATGTTTTCAGGTTTAGACAGTAAGGGCTTGAGGGATCGATCGCACCTGCTCCAGCATCGAGAAAGTGCCGGACAGGCAAAAAGTACAACCGCCTGATGCCGGTACGGGTCAGCGTGTTGTAAAACTCGATCGGTGCTGCAGCCGGCTCAAATATCGTGGGTGCGTCGCCATCGAGCTTGACTTGGACTTCCGAGAACCACCACGTGGAGTCGACGGGCCCTTCGATCTGTGGTGCATCACAGCGTCAGTGGCCTGGTCTCTTGTGCTCCGTGCGAACGAGTCACCTCCTCTGCACTTACCATCAACAGTCCGATCTCTACCTTCTCTGTCAAGGCGACTTCAAACTCGGTCGCGTGCGCTCCAGCAGCTGCTGATGTCGCGATAGGCGCGAGAGAAACTGCGCCTTTCTCCACGAGCTCCTGCTGTGCAACGTCGTAGAGAGCCATGTGGACATGACCAGTCGGCAACGCCGAGCCCCGTTCGCTCACAAGCGAGACCTTGACGACAGCACACAGCGCGCCAGAGTCTAGCACGCATTCGGAGGCGACAGCACCTGCACCACTGCTGCATAACAACAGCAGCAGCAGCACTGCGAGGCGGAGGAAGACTTGGCGCGCCGTCGAGGTTGAGCGCATGATATTGACAAAGATGGCGATGACGAGTCGTGACCTTTGACAATGCCGAGATCAAATAATAGGGGTATTCAAAACTGGTATTAAAAAAACTGATGCAACTACCGCCCGCGAGCTGCTCAGCGAGATACGCGTCTCGAGGCCCCGCGACGGCGTCTTCCGTGTAGAGTCCAGCAGTCTGCTCGAGTGCGCGCAGCTGCAGCTGAACCGGAGGGGCGTCGGCTTCGGCGATCGTCGGGTTGCCGCTCATGGCTGGCGGTACGCGTGAGGTGGTCCAAACCTACCTACTCCCACCACCACCACGCATCCATGGTGAACGCGATACACTGTAGTACCGTGGTGCTCGTTCGCTGCGAGCCACGAGCACCGCAACTCGTGTTCGTTCGAACTCACCGGCTACCTCGTCTTGTGTTGATGCCGCTTCGTATAAAACAAAGTACACCGCGTGGAATTCGTCCACGAGCCTGGCGCCGCCGAGACGACTGGGCACTCGGTGTTCTTCGCGACGCCAAACTGGGTCCAGTTCATGGACCCAATGCCGACAAGCGTCCTGCCAATGAGCCACATCTTGACGTGGAAAGTGTCCATGCCAACAAAGCGCGGGACGATGCCGGCGGTGACGAGTCGGTGGTACACCCACGCGCCTGTTGTTCTTGAGTTTGCAAAGTCCAGCATCACAAGCACTTCGACGCCGCGCACGGAGGCAGCGATGAGGCGATCACAGATCTGACACGCGCAACACAGACACACTGAGTACACACACAAACACAGTGAGCAGACACATGTGAGTACACACACACTTATACGGTGAGTCTGAGTTGACTCTGATCCGTACCAAACCGTCAGTTATTATATACATCGCCACCCATATCATGTGAGTAGTTGAGTCCAGCTGGTCGAGGAGGATGTTGCCGGCGGTGGGCAGGTTTGTCGACGCAGCCTTCTTGCGTCGCTTCGCTGGTGGTGCTTCTGACGGCGCAGGCACCTCGTCGTCGCGCACGCGTGTTTCTCCTTGCCGTGGTATGTCTGCAGACGGAAGCCGGAGAAGTGCGGACTCGCAGATACGCAGACGGTCAGAGAACGCGCGGTTCATTGCGATCAGCTCGCAGATGATTGCAGCGTCGCGGTCACGCGCTTGTTCTGCGGGTTCTTTAATGTGTTCGCGCGCGTGTGTCGCCAGCTCTGGTTCGCACGTCTGCTGCAGCGCGTTGGAGAGCAACAGCAGCTCGGTTGGGTCTCCACCGGCCGCTTGCGAGCACGCTTCAAGACGGCGGACCAGCGGCGCTTCCGCGCTCAGCATCTTGAGCTGC
>JAASFJ010000265.1:0-29718 GCA_023333755.1 Globisporangium uncinulatum
AACGCGCGACGCACAGTGGCCATGTTGAACGAGTTCTTGCCGACATCGACGGTCGGTTCGTTCGGGTTCTCGACCGAGAGGAGCGTCGGGCGGTTCCACTCAGACCAGCCGCGGTCCTTCTTGAGGAAGTAGGAGCCGCCACTGCGTACCGAGACGCCAATATTCTATAGCCATCCTCGACTTTATCGCCGATCTGGCGACGGAACCACAAGCCTACCCAAGATGGCGCCAAGGCAAGGTGGTGGGTCTGCGTGAAGAGCAGTGCCAGCGACAACACCAGGTCGATGTGGATCTTTGTGTCTGTTGACGATTAGCTCGAGTGGCTTGACGCGCAGGATGAGTTACTCTGCTCGCCTGGAATGCATCTGTTGGTGTGAAATGATTAGTGTGCAACGCGTGCTGAATGGACAAGGAGGGCAGTGACAAAGCAGGCCTGTTGGCGATGGTGATGACAGTGTTGACCTGCCGAGGAGGAGGGGGAGTATGGTGAGTCGTATGCATGAAGTTGCGTAGTTATCTCTTCGCACGGAGCTTCCCAGCAGAAGTCTATGTGACAGCGATCTTGTGCGCGAACGACGAGCACACGATCGCGAGCGCTAGCATTGGGCAAATCGGCGCCTGGTAGTCGAGCGAGAAGCGCGACTTGGTCACCTTCCCGAAGCGCAAGAACACGCGATTGTCTGTGAACTCGGCTTCCATGTGCGCGTTGTCTTGCTCCGGAACGAGCAGGAAGTTCTTCTTGGACGCGAGTTTGACGCGGCCGTGGAAGTTAAGCGTCCAAGCGCCGAGCTCGTCGTTCCACGCGGGCTTCTTTGTCTCGAACGTGAGCAGGTCGCACTGGTAGTCCGTTTGCTCGACCAGTCCGTACGGGTTTGTTGAAAGACCCTGGACCGATGCAGAGCCGAGTGCGCCAGACGACAGACTCATCGATCGGGCCCGGATTTCGTGGTCGTCTTCGTCGCGCCACGTTGTCTCGATGCTCTCGCTTGTGTACTCGAGACTTGCCTCAAGTTCGTCGAACGAGAACGTTCGCAGGCGCTCGACGAGCGAGGCACGTCGCTGGTGCTTGAGGTTCTTGTACCGCTCTGCGATGCTTCCGTTCTGGTCCATCATCGTGCTGTGCTGACGCAACGGCACTGTTCCACCAACAGAGTTGCTTGACTGGGTGGCGCATTTGCCACCCCGCCCGTCGTCGTACGTGTTGTTGTCGCTCTCGCCGTCGTCGTCGTCGTCGAAAGCAGGCGGCTGTCTTGGGAACACAACCTTGAGGAAGTTCGGCACACGACCCAGTACGTTCGAGCTGTAGACCAAGAGCCCGAGCTCATTGCGACGTTTCTGCTGGTGGTCGAGCACTGTGAACTCGGTGCCGAGGAAGTTGGGCACCATCTGGCCGAGGTACACGGCCGAGTTTTCGCTCTGTGGGAGCGACTTGAAGTCGCGCAGATGCGAGTCCTGCAGCGTGTGAAACACGAACGGCCCCGTGCACTCGTTCACGCACGCGCACGCCATGACGAACTCGCCCGTGTCTTCGCGGTGAAAGTTGAACGTAGTCACGGTCTCTCCTCGCAGCCGCTCGACGCAGCCAGTGATGAGCTCTCCACTCGGTGCACGACTCGGCTGGCGGTAGAACCGCTCCTTGTGCTGATGGATGAACTTCTTTGCCTCGAGGATGCCCAGGTCGCTGGTGTAGACGCTCAGGTCCCCCGCAGCCTCGAGCGACTTGAAGTGCAGCACGTGGCGGCGGCTGCTCACCTGCCGCAGCGTGGCGAGCGTCTCCTGGAAGCTCATCTCGAGACACGACGCGCCGTCGATCGCTGTGAGGACGTCACCGATTCGGATAACGCCGCACTGCTTCGCAGGACCGTCTTCGTCTTTGAATCCCTTGACGACTGCTTGCCGGCCGTACCAGTCGGTCTCTAGCGCAAGCCCGATCGGCCCTTGCTCAAACGTGATATCGTACGAGTCGTAGCCTCTCGCTGATGTGGTCGAATGGACTTCGTCAGCGCCAGAGAACAGCCGTGCTTTCCAAGACGCCTGCATCGTTGGTACTTGCTGCAGCTGCCTGTCATTCTTGAACGACGAGAAGCGCGAGAGAACGGCAGTCGCGAACGACTCGAACACGCTGTTGGTGCTCGCCCTCCGCTCTCTTCGACTGCTGTCTCCGCCAGCAAACTGCGTCAGCACAGACCCGTGGTCGTACAGCACGGTCTCGAACTTGTGTTGCGGCGGTGCGTGGATTAGCTCTTCGTCTTCGTCACAGCCGCCTCCGACGTTGTCGTCGCTTGACGCTGCTCTCGAGAGGCGTCGTGCGTTGTCCGCCTCTCGTCGGGCCTTTGCAGGCGTGTTTGCTCGCCGAGACGGTCTAGGAGTCACAGAAACGACATTTGTGTCGCTGTTGGTCCACTGCGCTCTCGTGTGGTCGTCGCTTGGCGAGCAGTTGATGAACTCCCCCCACTCCTCGTTGTCCACTTGGTCGTAGATCTTGAACGACGCGGCTGCCATGGCGTCGTCGCCAAGGGCCGTCGCTGTCGCCCTCGTTCTTGGCGAGTCGAACTCACTGCTCGTCGACGCAGTGGAGCTCGTGCTCATGAACGACGAGTTGCCAGCGGTGAGCCGGTCCACGCGGGTCGTGAGCTTCTGGGGAGAGAGCCTCGCAAGAGTTGGCGCTGCAGACAACGACGTCACTCGGCTGTCGCCGTGCAACCCGTGCATACTCGGCGGCAATTGCTGGTGAAACGATGCGTACGCGTTGCTCGTGAAGAACGACATGGCTTCGCGGGCCTTACAAACCCACACGCTTCCGTGTGTGTATGTGTGTCTTGCGTCTGGTCTCGTGAGTTCGGACGCGAAGTTGGGAATGGCGACGCGCGCGAGCCGAGCGCTGGACTGAAGCTCCCGAGACGCCCAGCTGCCTGCCTATCTTGAGGCGGATGTGTGCGTCTAGAATAGGTTGATGTCAGGCAGGCTAGGTCTTAGGACCAGATCAAGCCGTTCCAAGGAAAGCAGCGCCTCCAACCACCATGCAGTTTGGAGTATGCGTGCGAGTATTGTAGCCTACCACTTTTCGAACAAAAGACCGCCTCGCTCTCTTGCTTACACAGCTCTGCGGCTCACACGACCTCCAAGAGCAGCGCCACGCCTGCGAGGATCCACTTCGACGGCGGCGCTTTCGTGCGCAGCTGGGCTGAAAACACGTACGTCGGACCGCGCTGCTGCGTCTTGTACACTGGACAGTCAAACACGCCACTCGCACCTCCACCGCCTCCCTCTTTCCGCGTCGCTGTCGTCGTCGTCGCTGTCACGACAGCGCGGCAGTTCATCACAGGCATCACGACGTACATCTCTTTGGGCACACTCACGTCGAGCGTGCCAGTGCCAACGTCCCACCGTGCGCCTTCCAGTGCGAGTCCGTGCACGTACTGTCCGTCACGCGACGGCGCGTCGACAGCGTCTACGTTGCGCTTCGTGACGTCTGTCGCGATGCTGAGCTTGTCGAGCTCGAGCGCGTTTCGGCGCGCGCACGTCTGGAGCACTGCGGTGAGGAACGACTGCGGGTTGAAGAGTCCTGGAAGCCAGAGCACGAGCGGGAGTTCCGGCGGCACCTGCGCGCTCCAGTCCTGCAGCTGCGCGATCCGCTGCTGCACGTTCGCGAGCCACGGCGCGAGCGACCGGCGCGACGGGAACGCGACCACCTCCCAGCTGGGTGGCACACATTCGAGGTAGAGGCAGCGCTGAAGCCGCTCCATCGCGTCTGTGAGCGTCACGTCGCCGCGAAAGCCCATCTCGAGCTCCACGAGCGAGCGCATCATCTCGTCCAGCAGCGCGTTCATGCGCTCGCACTCTTGCACGAGCACATTCCCGAACGGGTCCATCTCTTCTGCCGCCGCCATCGCGAGTGCAGCTGCTGACGACGCACTGCGGCCGCCCCTACCGCCCGAAAACGAGTGATGTTCCGACGACGACGACGGCGACTTGAACAAGAGCTCGTGGACGTCGAAGCGGAGGTCGCGGTAGCTCTCGAGGATGTCCTGGAGTACGCCCTCCGCGACGAGCTGGACCGCGTCCGCACTCTCCTTCGTAGTGGCTCCACTACTCCGCGCGCTTCCGCCGACACTGTCGCTGTCGTCGCTGTCGCTCCGCGCGAGCGCCAGCACCGTCTTGACGAGCGCTTCACCATGAGCCGTGCGGAACGCGACTTCAGCGTTCGGATGTAGTCCGAATGCAGCTGGCGAGTCACTTTGGAGGTTGTACTCGACGTGCTCGAGGATGCGGTCAAAGCCGGCTGAGAGTTTCGGGGCCAGGAAGTCGCGGCGCTGATGGGCCGTTCCCCCGCCTGCTCCCGTGTCGCCCCCACCACTGTCGCCATTGCTGTTCGCGTCTCCACCACCACCACTGGAGCCACTCCCGCCACTCCCGTGGCCCGCGTTGTCGCTGTACGGCACCATCGAGAGCTCGTCGAGCAGCTCGTCACGGAGAAAGTAGCTGAGGTACGTGGCGCACACGAGCCGGTCAAACTCGTTCACAATGTGGCCACCGTACATGATCTCGCCAAAGAGGTACCGCAAGTCCTGCCATGGCACGCGCGCTGGTGCATTCTCCATGTAGTTCCGAAGCACAGTACTGCTTGCAAGCAGGTCGCTCGCAGCGAACGGGTACGCGAGATTGAAGCCCTGGGCGCCAAACGTCTTGCGCTCGAGCATGAGCGCGTGGAAGTAGCAGAGCGCAAAGAGCACGCAGCGCGTACGCGGCTCGAGCTCGTCTACGAACGGCTTGCTGAAACACCCAAGCGCCCGCTTGAGGTTCGCTTTGAGCCCGGTCGGCGGCTCGTTCGTGAGCTTGATCGAGCGCTCGAGCAGCCCGATTGGGATGTGCGGCGACGGATCGCTCGTGATGAACAGCCGGAAGCTTGGATGCAAGCCGCTCGAGCTTCCTGCGATAACCGACGACCGCACACGGCCCGGACCACCTCCTGTTGTGGTCGCGAGCAACGGCGACGCGTTGAGGCTCAGCGACGCGTACGACGCTGTCTTGCTGGCTTTTGCGACCTGTTCGAGCCACTTGTCGAGCTCGAGTAGCCACGTTGGCATCAAGTGGACGTTGTTGAGGATCACCCAGTGACCGTTCTCGACCGAGAGCTGGAGCGTTGCCATAGCAAGCGGCTCCTGGCCCTGTCCGAGCGCAATGTTGTGGTAGTCGACACCCTTGATACGCTCCTGGCCCTGCACGGCGAGCTGGTCGACGTCGCCAACTACATCCGTGCCTGGCGAGAGCACAAAGTACATGGGCGTCCACGGCGCGCTCTCTTTGTACGCGCTACAGAGCACCGCGTAGCTGCTCAGCTGCGCGTCGCAGCTTAAGTACTGGGCGCCGTTCGGCAGTGTCGCAGCGATGAAGTTGCTAATCGCTTGCGTGAGCCGGTCCGGCCGCATGCACTTGACCACGAGGAGCTTGAGGAACGGCGCGCTCTTGTCGAGCTCGCGCCAGTCGAGTGGGAGCTTCTCGGTCTCGGGGCTCGCCGCGTTGTACCACTCCTTGAACCGCGCTTCGGACTCCTCAAGGTCTGCGACAAAGCGTTCGAACGGCTCGAGCGCTACGAGCGCCTGGAGTGCCTGCCACTGCGAGTCACCGAGCCACGCGATCGCGTTCTCTGGCCCGACTGCCTTGGGACCCTGGAGCAAGAACCGCGCGCTCTCGTCAGTGTAGCCGCTCGTGAGTCCGATCGTCCGGCGTCGCAGAAGCAGCAACACGAGTTGCGTGAGGAAGAGGAGCTTGTGCTCTTCAAAGAGCCCGCGCGAGACCATTGAGAAGAGCGTCCACCGGAGCGCTTCTTTCAAGACTGGGACGCGCTCGAAGGCAGCTGCGTACGACGACGCACCAGTGGACTGGGCCGTGTCGTTGCTGCCTGTGGTGGTGTCTGTCGCTGCGGACGCCATCGCGGCGAAGAAGAACGTCATGAATGCCTCGAGCGAGTACCGGTACATGTGGTTCACCTTGCAGAGCTGGCCCATGAGGAAGTAGAGCATGCTCGCCTCGCTCGCGACTGGACGGTACACTTCGCGCGCCAAGTTGATCTCTTTCTCCGCATCGCGGCCCTTGCGGAGTGCGACTGCGACCTCGCTCGCCGTCAGCTTCGTCTGTTCGAGGCCTTCAATGAGTGGAACGTCCGACAAGATGTCGTCTGGCGCGCTCGAGAGACGCTCAAGGAGCTGCGTCTCGAGCTGCCGGAGCTGGATCTGGTAGCCGTTGAACTCTTGCTGGAGCGCCTGCTTCTGCCGCTCGAGCACTGGCTGCTCGAGGTTCACAATGCTCGCGAGGATCTGGTCTTCAAGCCCTTTCTCCGTCACGCTAAAGTCAATGAGCGTGCAGTACGCAAGTGTCTCGGGTCGGTAGTGCGGATTCGGTAGCTTTGTGTGTAGGTAGAGTCGGAAGCGTGGGTCGAACACGACTTCCTCGGCCGAGAAGTGGAGGCACCAGCTCCGGCCCTTTCGGTACACTTGCCGCATCAGCACTGGCTCGAGTGCGGCATCGATGATCTCGCCGAGGTTCTCCAGGATCACGCTCTTCCCGCCGCTGATTGCGGCCTTGAGCGTCTTCATCCAGTGCTTCTGCGACTGGTGTAGGATCACGAGCGGCGGGAGTTCGTCGTCAGCGCCTCGTTCCGAGCTGTCGGGCGGCTGTTTGGCTGTGTCGCTCGATGAAATGCTCGTTCGCTCGCCAAAGTCGCGTGATCGCAGCCACGTGATGCCTTGTAGCTGCGGGTCGACGAGCAGCGGCCAGCGTTCGCAAGACGTGATGATGCAGCCGTTCTCGATCGATATCCGGTCCGCCGGAAGTCCTTCGTTCATCCACTGAGCGAGTGCGCTACTGTCGCTCAAGACTTCGACGGGGTCCATTCCCAAACCATCGACCGCGCCAGTCTCTTCTGCACGCGGACTCCTCTCCGCGTCGATCAGCGACGAGCTCGAACCAGTCGTGTCGCTCCGACCGCCTCCACTTACGTCACGGTGCATCATCCTGTCGCCACCCGCGCCTCCTTGCTGTCGACTACCACGACCACTTGCGATACTCGTACCAAGCGTGATTGGGATCTCCCGCGCCACGAGATCCGGTAGCCACATCTGCTGCCACAGCTGCACGCGGTAGCTCGCGTTGAAAGCGCCAATGTAGCTCACAAAGCCCGCAGCGAGCAGCGTGTCGCCGACGAGCGCGCTCTCGCCGGCCCGCAGCGCATCGATCTCGCGGCTCCAACGCTCGTTCTCCGATGCAAGGCCGTTCACGAGCCGCTCGGCGAGCGAAAGTCGCTCCTGGCACGCGTGGGCCTCGGCCTCGACCTTGGCCTTCTCGTTCGTCGCGTCTCGGAACGAGAGCTGGAGCGCACCCAGCTGTGCTTCGACCTCGGCTACGAGCTTCTGCACTGCTGCAAGCTCTGCATCCGCGTCGGTTTTCTGTCGCCGCGCGTCTTCGAGCGTGTCCATGAGTGGCTTCACGCGCACGTACACGTGGTGGAACGCAATGATGTTGATGACCCAGACCGCGAGGTTCGCAGCCGCGACTGACTTGCTCTTCATCTTCTCGTACGTGAAGTTTGGGTCCTCGTTGATGAGCGGGTCGACGCGCGCGACAACGTCCGGTGGAATGTTCTCCTTGTCAAACTGCTCGAGCTGCTGTTTGAACACGTCGACCTTGGCCATCATCTTCTTAGCGTTGTCCCAGCTCAGGTTCCGGCTCTCGTGCTTCACGAGCATGAGCACTGCTGCCGTGACCTTGTCGACACCCGCAGGCGGCTTGCCCATCGACTTGAGCTCCGTCAGCGACGCCTTGTTGAGGCAGTTCACTGCCTGTTGCGCAGCGTCAAGCGCCGGTTTCGCGAGCGCGAGCTCGACTGCAGACTGCGCTTCGATCGCTGACGCGACCTCGGCGGCCTTGGCGGCTTTCGCTCGCTCGTCGTCGGCTCGCCGCTGCTTGAGCTCAGCGTCGCCGCGCTGTTTGCCCATCTGCTCCAGCAATGCGTCGGTCGCCCGCTTGCGCTCGTCTACTTTCACCATCTTGCGACGGAGCTCGTCCTGGAGCGCTGCGACGTCAGTCGCAGTCTTACGGAGCGTCGCGAGTCCAACGTCGAGCCGCTTCACGGTCTCGGCCTGCGCACGCCGTCGTGAGGCCAGCAGCGAGCGGTAGAACCGAATGAGTTCGAGAAACGACGTCGGCGTGACGTAGTTGTACCGTGCGTGGCTGCGCGCGTACTGCGCACTCGCAGCAGTGACGGACGCGTGCATCTCCGCCATGTGGTGGCACACGTTCTCTTGGACTGTGTGCGAGCCGAGCGGGACATCCCGGAGAAACTGGAGCGAGACGTCCACGAGCGCCTCCTTTGGCCACGCGTGGAACCAGTCGATCGTACAGCAGGTCACGAGCGACGGGAATCGGCGGCACCGCGCGCGCAGGTCCGAGCCAACTGGCGAGCACGAGAGCGCGAGGTGCACGTTACTGCGCACGCGGTCGTAGAAGAACGCCTGCAGCTGCTCTTTCGTATCCGGCACGCCTCGGGCCTTCGCGTCGAGCCGGAGCGAGCTCGTCATCGCGTCCATCTCTTCCGCACCAAAGAGGTCCGGGACGTGTCCAGACGTCAGGAGATCGTTTAGTGGCACTACGAACCGTGCATCTGCGAGCTGAGAATCAGTGACCAGCAGCACGAGCGGCTTGGCCGGCCGCACGCCGGCTTTCCGGTACACGTCCTTCAGGTCTTCACGCAGCTCGGCCACGCCGTACACAGGCGACGAGCCCACGCTGAGCGTGCAGAGCGCGTAGCCGCAGATAAAGGCTGCGAGCCGCGAGAGCGACTGCTTCCCCGAGCCGCCAACGCCGACGAGCAGCGCGTTTCCGCGTGGACTCGACAGTATGCGCACGATGCGAGTGACGTGCTCGAGTGCTTGGTCAAAGAGCACGAGGTGCATGACTGGAAACGCCTCGTTGTACTGCTTCAGCTTGCGCTCCAAGCACGCGGTGAGCTGCGTCTTGTCCTGAATTGGGACGTAGTGTTCGAGCCCCTTGTCGTCGTCCCTGCTGTCGTCTCGGTCGCCACTCGCCCCCGACGTCACAAAGCCGGCACAGATCAGTGGCGCTGCAAAGAGGTCGGTCTGATCTTCTTCAAGATGGCGCTTCGTTTGCTCGACCGCCATGTCAGTGAACCGCTGGACCTCACTGGAGCTGCCCATGCGGTCGCTGAAGACCCGGTAGCACTCGTGCAGCCAGAGCCGCGCGAACTGGAGCGTGTTCGCAGCGTACAACGCTGGACGGGCCGCAAAGACGCCTTGGAAGACCGCAGTCAGCTCGCGCATGCTAAACACGTGGTGGAACTTGGTCGCAGTCGGTAGGAAGCTGCTGCGTACTGCTGCGTAGAGGTCAACTGTGGCCGCCACGAGCGCCGGTGCGAGCCGCTTGACGCGGTCCGAGAAGCCCTGGAGGTGCTGGCTCGCCAACGTCGCGTAGATCGTGACGAGGTCGGTTGCTGGCGGGATGTTAACGCCGAGCGTGGCAAAGTGGCGCTGGAGCCGCGGGTTCACCGTGAATGCACCGGATTTGTGGTTCATGCAGCTCAGGAACTGCACGTCTTGGACGAGTTTCTTGACTGCGAGGTCGTGTCGGTCGAACCACGCGCCATAGTCCATGAACTGCCGCAGTAGCGCGAGCGCAGTCTGCGTCCCGTACGCCTCTGCGCGTGGCATGTTGAGGTCGTCAAGAAAGTACACGAGCCGACGGTTGTGTGTCGGTCCAAACACGCGCCCCGACCGCTTCTCAACGTGCTGTTCGAGCCGCAATTGCAGCTCACGCGCGTCCATAAAGTGGTGCATCGTCACGTACGCGGACGCGAGTTCGTCGTCCAGTAGCTTCAAGTGCTCGTGGGCGATCGACGACTTGCCTGAGCCACTGCAGCCAACGAGCATCACTGGCTGCGCGTCCCGGAGGAGCAGCGCTAGTAGTGAGTGCAAGCGCGTCGACTCGACGGTCGGAACCATCACTGAGTGCAGTGGCCCGTCAGCGGAGCTGACCACCACAGCCGGCAACTTGTCGCTCCACGGCACTACTTCGTTCTTGGACGCGTCAAAGCACAAGTCAAAAAGACTCGAGTTGGACAGCGAGGTTGCTGGATCTCCGCTGCTGCTGCTACTCGCGCTTGCCAAGGCACTGGCGGCTGGAGAGTTTGCTGGCGGGAGTTTGTACTTGGCGATCGCTTTGATCGCTGTCGAGAAGCTCTTGCGCTGATCGTTCGCCTTGTCGCCATCCAAAGCGCCGCCGAACGCCCACAGTGCGCAGTAGACGAAGGCGTTCTCGAGCGCCTCGGGCGTCTTCTCTGGCTCGCCCACACTCTGCAGCACGCCGTCGAGCAGCCGACACAGCATTGCGACCATTGCGATCGCGCTCACTGGTACGATTGGCTGGAGCTTGAGGTCGTGCAGCACAGCGAAGAACGCGTCGATGTACTTCGCGACAAGCCCAGGAAGCACGGCACACTCACTGGGGCTCTCCCGCCGCTGCAGCCACGACTCGACGAACGGGTGCCAGCCAATGTCGCCGTCGTGCACATAGATGATCCCAGCTCGCGAGACTGTGGCTGGCGTTGCGTTCGCGAGCGACGCAATCTCAAACACGAGTCGCATCGCATGCGTGAGTGGGATGCGCTCGTTCGACACGAGCGTGAGCACCTTGTTGTCGTCCATGACAGTGTTCATGCTCTCGATCCAGCCAGCGTCAATGTCGCCGTCAAGCACGACCCACTTGGCAGTCTGCGTCTCAGAGTACGGTGCGACGTCTTTCGCCATACTGCGCATCACAGCCGACAGCACGCCGTCTTTCCAGTCGTTATCGAGTGTCATGTAGCCGTAGAGCTCATCGGTTGTGATGGCTTTCGGGTTCACGCTCTCAAACACAGTCACGGGCTTGAGCGGCTCGACTTCGCCGTCGATCGACACTGGTGCAGCGTTATGACAAGCTGCGAGCGTCGTCCAGATCGTCGACTTGCCGCACCCGGCTGGACCGATGAGCATGACGCTGTGACGGACCTTCAGGACGTCGTCGTACTCGGTCACTTTCTTGAGGAACCCGTCTTCGGCCTGGAGCCCAAGCTGCCGGCACACGGACACGCACGTGGCCTTGAGCGCGTCGTTGTTCATGCGCGGGAGGTGCTGGTTCGGGAAGAGGTCGTTGAGGAGGCCGAGGAAGATCGGGTAGTCAGACGGCATTATCTTGGGCGTGTTAAAGTCCCGGAGCACTTGCATGAGTACGACTTCCTCCGACAGTGTCGCCTGTGCACGCCGGAGACTCCCGGCGACGAGCAGCACCGACTTGACTGCACGCAATCCCCAGTCGTAATGCTTCTGCTTCGACAGCAGCTCGCTGCTGAGGTCGTAGAGCGTCACAAACTTGACCGCGAGAGCACGGGCCTTGAAGAAGCCCTCGGCCATGAGCATGTTCTCGCAGATCGGCTGCAGGTCGGGCTTGATCATCGCACACGAGCGGAAGAGCGCCTTGAGGTTCTCCGGAAGCTCTGCGCGGCCAGCGTACCCGGGGTTCATGGTGATGAAAAACCCGACGGTCGGCACAAGTGCGATCGTCTTCCCAAAGAAGTCACACGTCCCAGACCGTGGCATCGTCAAGACAGTCGCTGCACTCGTGTCGTGGCTCGTGTCGTGGCTCGAGCCGCTCACTGCAGTTGAACCGCGCGGGATCGCGAGCAGCGTCGTGGCGTCGAGCACGGTCTTAACCTGCGTCGCGACGACCGAGAGGACCTCGACCGAGATGCGGTTGAACTCGTCAAAGCAGCCCCAAGCTCCAGTCTGTGCGAGCCCACGAAAGATGTCGGCCATCGTCTTGTAGTTCATCTGGTCGCTGCAGTTAAAGACGTAGCACTGGAGCCCCATGCCACGCGCAAGGTCCTTGGTCGTCTCGGTCTTGCCCGTCCCAGCCGGACCCGCCGGTGCGCCGCCCAAGCACAGCCGGAGCGCAGTCGTGAGGGTGACGTAGCACCGGTCCGTGAGCGGCGTGATCACGAGCCGCCCGCAGTTGCCACTGTACTCGTAGCTGTAGAACGACCGGAAGTCGCAGATCTTGATGTGGACTTCCCGCCGGCCACTTGCGACGTTCGCAACGTAGTAGCGCAGCTGAGACTGCCACTGGAAGTCGAGCGACGACGTTACTTTCTTGGCCACAAGTGATTGGACGACGTCCCGTGCGTGCACGTCGACCGTGATGAGCGTGATGACTTTCTGCCGGTCGAGTGCGCGCAGCTCGCCCTGAACGAGCTTGATGAGCGCCTCGAGCCGCACGGTCGACACGTCCCAGTACTTCTTCACCGCGTCTTCCGTTCCGTTCTCGAGCTCTTCGAGCACAGCTTCGACTTCCTCCGTCCACACGACTTGGCTGGCGACTAGCGCCACCTGCGCCGGGTACTCAAACACCCACGTGTGGCGCGCACAGTCGACGCCCCAGAGAGCGCTGTTCTCGACTGCGTCAAAGATGCGTTGCCGTAGCGTGTCCTGCATGACGACAACGAGGTCGTTGAACCAGTTCTCGACAGGACCGTTCACGACGTGCGAGTCGGAGAAGCGCACGACCTCGCCCTCTTTCGAGACCATCGCTGTCGCCAAGTACCGCTCCGCGATCGCAGTCGATGATGACGCGCCAGTGAGCGACTTGCGCTTGTCGTCGCTAGTCGCAGCACCAGTTCCTGCCGGCTGCACGAGCTCAAACTCAAACGCCTTGACGCCATCAAAGCAGTTGCCAAAGTGCGGCTGTAACCGCGGTGGCGCGTTCCCGTTCGACAGGATCTCGAGCAACGACGCGTTCGAGACAAAGTAGAAGCGTGGAAAGACGTCCTTCTTGCCATCAAGGTACTGGTTCAGCGCCTTCTGGCACACCTCGAGCTCGTCCTGGAGGCCACGGAGCATGAACTCTCGGCCGTCGCGTTCGCAACACGCGACCAGCACTGCTGGCGCTCGTTGAGCGTCGGCAAATTGCTCCTTCATCTCGTCGTCGACGTGTTCAAAGCACTGGTACTCGGCCGGGAGCTGCCGCTGGATGTCTCCGGACGCACTGAGGAAGATCGACTCGAGACTGCACCACTGGCGCTGCAACGCCATCCAGAGCTTCAAGACCGCGTCGACGTTGCCGAGTCGGAGCTGCCACTCAAAGACGCGGTCTTTGAAGTACGCGACAAACTTGCCCATGCTGGCCATCGTCTGAAGCTGGAGCTGGTGCTCTTCCAGCCGCTCAATGATCGCGTTCGGTGGCTTGAGGATCCACACGTCGCTGTCGCTGCTCTTGAGCGACGCGTCGTCGGTCATGAACGGTGTGAGCACAGCCGATGACTTTGAGTGCTCGTCTGGCTTGGACGGCTTCGTGGCGACACCACCGGCTGCAGTCTTGTATGGGATGAACTCGAGCTCGAGCGAACTCCACGTCGTCTCGACTGTGTGTAACTGCTGCTCGATCTTGAACTCCCGACTCGCCATCTCGACGAGCTCGTTCACTTCGTTCACGTGGCGAAAGAGCTCGAGCTTGAGCACTTCTTCAAACCGCAACGCACTGTTGTTGGTGTTGGTGTTGCTGCCGGTGAGGCTCATGTCAAAGTGCTTCCGTGTGAGCACCATGAGACTCTTCCAATGCCGGTCGCGCATCACCGGCAAACAAAGGCTCTTGACGAGCGGCAGGATGACGGTCATCTCGTGCAGCCGTTGCTCCAGGTACTTGTAGACTGACCAGTCCTTGACCGCACGGGGCGACGGGACAAGACTGCGACGCTGCCGCTCCACTTCGTCGACTTCGGCCATCAGCACATCGGTGTCGACATCGCGCCATAGCAGCGGCTGCCACTTGGTGACGTACACAGCGTCCAGCAGCGCGACGAGGTCCCACACATGCTTAAGCAGCACAAAGTCGCTCCACAGAGCAGTGAGCACGTCGTACTTGCTCGGTGCGAGCTCAAACATGTCTTCGAGCTCGACGAGCCGCGTCGCGTCCGCCTCTGTCGCCGCTAGCTTGGCGTGGTACGCGTCGAGCTCGGCGTAGACGTCTGTGATCGCTTGACTGCTCGTCGGTGCGTCGAACGGCGCTGCAGTGAAGAAGTCGTCTTTAAGCGCGGCAAGTCGACGCTGAAAGTCTGCGAGCTCCGCACGGATCGCGTCGACCATCTGACTCTGTCGGGGCTGGATGAGCTCCTTCTTCTTGAACGTCTTGTTCACCAAGTTCTCCCACCGCAGCGGCGCTTGGTCGAGGAAGACGAGGACTGTCTCTTTCCCCACGTACGACATGTCGAGCGCAATGCCGTTCTGCTTGAGCAGTGCGACAAGTGAACGCAGTGGCGCAAAGTTCACGAGCAGGTCTTCACGCATGAACCGACGGACGTCGCGGATGACGTGCATGCAGCTCATGAGGGCGAGCTTCTCGCGCTCGGGCGGCGCGTGTTCGAGCTCCTGGTCGAGCCCGGAACTGACGCGCTGCATGAACGTGTCCATCCACGCGAGTTGCGTCACGACGCGGTCGTGGAGGTACTGCGTGAAAACGTAGATCCACTTGGTCACCCACGTCGAGAGTGCTTGCTTGATCGGGAGCGAGTTGACGCGGACGAAGCCAACGTCGCGTGCGTGCTTGGCCTCCGAGAGCTCGTTCTGGAGCGCGAGGAAGAACTGGATACGCTCGTCAAAGCGCGCGAGGTCCAGTAGCTGCGCTGGCATTGGCGGTGGCGACATCCGAGCCGCCTCTCCGTTCGATTCGAGCACGAGCGAGTTCCGCACACTGAGTGTCGGAGACGCGTGCAACGCCATCGACGCAGCAGCAGCCGCAGAGACCTGGAGGTGGTCAGTTGAGACTGTGAGTCGGCCGTCCCGGCTGAGTCCGCTCTGGAGCTCATCTGCGTACGGGTACGGCCGCCAGGCTGAACTGAGGAAGTGCGTAAACATCTGCGGCAAATCGGTCGTCCAGAGGTACTCGTACTTGACGAGCTCGGAGCGGAACGCACCGCACGCGCGCTCGTTCTCGTCCAGGAAGCCCGAGATGTCGGCGACCAGCTGCTGTGTCTGTACGTTCTCGCGCAAGTCCTTGAGGTACGAGCCCTCGGAGCTGTCGAGGCGCTTGAAGACCGTGGACACTGCCAAGATCGCTTCTACCCGCCGCATCACGAGGTCGCGTAGACCAGACTTCGTGCTCGTCGCCTGGATGGGCGGAGCGTACACAATGTCTTTCCCGTATAGGTCGAGTTCGACTTCGAGGAGCGCTGGGAGATCGTCGCTCTCGATCCGCTTCGGGTCGAGCTGGTCGCGCAGCTGGCACAACGACTCGTGTACGACACGCGTGAGTCCGTCTTCGACCATACCGCTCACGTAATCCACGTAAGCACGCCAGTCTGGGCTGCCTTGCGACACGCGCAGCGTCTTGAGCGTGTCCTTGAGCAGCCGGTGGATCTCGTTCCCGCCTTCTTTGATCACGTGGTACTTGTGCTGACAGAGCGTGCGCTGGAGCTCGTCAAATTCATCGACACTCAGTGTCTTGGTCTTGCGCTCAAAGAGCAGTGGCGGTGCAATCCACGCCTCCAAGAGCTCGCGCACACGCGACTGATGGGTCTTCATCTGACTCAGCAAAGCGTTCGCTTCGCTCACGTCCGCCATCGCTTCTTTCAAAAACACGTCAATGCCGTGCGATTTCCAGTTGAGCGCTTTCACGCCCTTGTTCAGCGCTTGATCCATCCGCTCTAAGTAGCTCTTGACCAGCGGCCGCTCGACTGGGAGGAGGCTCGCGTGGATCGCATTGTACATGTCGACAATGAGCTCCAAGTTCCCAGTTTGGCGCCGAAATACCTCGGCTTTCTTGTAGATCGCGAGCGCGTCCTCTGGGATCTCGAGCCCGAGCAGCTGGAAGTACTTGACTTCGCGCAGGAGCTGCACGAGCGCTGGGTCAAAGTTCACAAAGAGTATGCCGAGCGCAGCGCTTGGAGCAGTCAGTTGGGGTCCGCTAATACCAGATTGCGTAATCGAGGGACCGACACTCGTAGTTGGGTCAGTGAGTGATGTTCCATTGCCTCTGACTAATGTCGAAATCGCCATTTCGCGCCGAATGAGCGGGAGCTTGAGCTTCGCATTCGACGACATTTCGATCGAGATGCCCCACTGTTTGACCATCTGCACCTCGTACTCTTGCAGCATCGCGAGGATGTTCGTGTACATCTTCACGGCCTCTTTCGCGTCCTCACGCTCAAGCACGACCCGTGGAGCGATTTGCTGGAGCTTGTACATCGGGAACCGAATGCGCTCAGCGAGGCCGCGGCTCCACGTCACAGCGCCTGCGAACGGCGGGAGGTTCGACGGAATCGGTGGCCGCTCGCGGCTCTCAATGAAGATCTGCTGCACCACGTGGAGATCGTTCAAGTATGCAGCAATGAGCAGCATGTGCTTGCGCTCGAGCTCGTTCTTAATGATCGCCCGCTCGAGGAGCTCGTCGAAACAGTCGAGGCACTTGAAGCGGCCTGCGACCGTCTTTGCGTCGTCGAACGCTTGGTTGATCACAGACGCGAGACGGCGCTCGAGCTCCTTGTTCTTTGTGCGGAACGCGTAAAAGTCGTCTTCAAAGTGCTTCGCGTCGAGGTCCATGAGGTCGTAGTGCACGGTCTTCATCTGGAGAAGCGTCTCGAGGAAGTCCGCGTGGATCTGCCGCACGCTCGTCGTCAGCGTCTTGCCTTTCGTCCCGCCAATTTCCATCGCTGCGAGCTTCTGGAACTGTCCGATCGTCTGCGTGAGCTCGAGAACGTCGTGACAACGTTCAAGGAACAAGTCGAGACGCACAAAGAGCGCGTTGTTCTGGATCCGCCACGGGTTCGCCGGGACGTCCGCGCTCGACTTGGCCTTGTAGTCAAAGTACACGCTCTTGAAGTGCGCGCAGACTTGGAGCGAGACGAGCAGCATCGCGTTCGCGTGCTCGAGTTCGTCCTGGTCAATGAGCTCAAAGAGCCGTCGGCCACTGAGGAACCGCACGGCCTTGCGGATGATCTCGTTGCAGATCTGCCGGATGAGCACAACGAGCCGCGTCGGCGTGTTGTAGAACCGGCTGCACTTCCATACGAGCAGGACCGAGTGGAAGATGGGGCGGAAGAGGTCGCGGATCGCTGGGAACGACTCGGCGGTACTGAGTGCGTCGAACCACTTGGCCAGTGGCTGGAGGAAGTGGCTGTTGTCGTTCGCTTCGGCACGGGCAAGGAAGACTTCCTTGCAGAGCTTGGCGAACGGCACGTTGTACGTGCTCTTGGACGCGTCGAGGTACTGGAGCACTTTGCGGACGCTATCGGACTGGAGCTGTGCGAAGATCGAGTTGAGGTTCTGGGACTTGGCGGCCCAGAAGCGCAGCTCTTCCATCGGCCCAGCGTGCGCGTGTGTGTGTCGCTTACTGCTAAGCATCGACTCGGGGTCTTGCTTCAAGATGTTCTTGATCTGCTTTGTCCATGTGATCAGACAGCTCTCGAGTCCGTGCACTTGGTCCTTCACGACCGAACCAGGACCGAACAAGCCGCAATTCCCTCCGTTCGAGCCAGGGGCCTTCGGTGAGAGCAGTGCTGAGCCGCTCGCGTGCTCCATGAGGATCTGGTCCCACGGCAGCGGCAGGTACGTCGCGCCTTTCGTCTGTCCGACCGTGATCTGGAGGCTCGAGAAGAAGCCGTGCACATTGTTGATGACTGACGTCGTGACAATCTCGGGCCACAAGCGCTGGTTACGCGGGTTCCCAATGAGCGGGATCAGGATCTCGTGCAGCAGGAGCGAGAGCGACTCGAGCGCATTCCGCTCAAGTGTCCCAGTGAGCACCTCGTCGTGCATGCGGTCGACGCTCACGGCCGCTTTCTTGGTCTTAACAATGTACAGCACGCTCGTGTTCGGTGACTGGCTAAAGAGTCTCGGTGGTGGCACCGCGTACACGTCTACGGTCCCGCTCGCCTCGTTCCCGTGGTCCGTGAAGAGCAGCAGCCGCGAGTCTGCGAGATGAAGAAACTCGAACAAGATGGTCGCAACGCTGTCGGACGCGAACTTCTTGTGGAGTTTATCGAGCTTCACGCTCGGGAACGTGCGCACGACGAGACGCCGCATGAACTCGACACGAAGGTCGTCCTTTGGAGCGGGCGTCGCCACCGGCGCCAGACCGAGCACAGCAGACGACGCATTGCCGCCGCTGCCCGCGGACCCGTCCGCCTCTGCGCTTGGTGCGTTGTTGTTACTACTCGGCGAACGCTCAGAGCCGTCCATGCGAGCTGTGTCGAGCGAGCGGCGTCAGCAAAGGCTTCGACAGCGTCTTTGACCGAGGTTCGTGCTGGACTGAGGGTTGTTCGTCCTCACTCTCAGTCAGAGCTGTGAGCACGAAGAGTCTCACGAGAGAGTCTCTTCAGTTGTCGTTTCGCGGATGGGTCTCTCGTTCAAGTGGGGAACATAGTCGATTTGAAAGTGACTGAGGCATCACTGTTTGCCCATCACGACCTCCAAATGTGTCATTCATTGTTCATCCTTCCACTTCGCGACATCATCGCCACCTCACTGTAGTAGCAGCCATAGTACTGAGCTCCATGGATCCCGGGGTCACCCCACATGCACGAACGATACTGAACCAACAGCTTCATGGGGCGACATCAGAGCACTAGTCGTCTCTGGGAAGCTGGCGCTTGTGGCCAATGTGTGGGAGGACTTGTCGGAGCTCTGCTCGCATCACGTCGGCAGCGCCGCCCGCGCAGGCGCGGTGCACAGCTTGGAGCTCCGGGCGGAGTTGCGGGTGTGCGATTCCTTCTTTCTGGAGCATCGGCCGGTGCGGCGTGTTGTTTGGTGGGAACTGAGGAGCCGCTGGCCCGTTCGCGGGGTTCGCGAACGCAGCTCCGTTCGCAACGATCGCGTCCCGAATCGTATTGGCAGCCGCCACAAACTTTGGACGCGCTTGCATGGCGGTCGCCTGCTGCAACGCCAATGGCGCTGGGCGGTAGGGGAACCCGTCGACATCAGGCAGCTTCACGTGGATCTCGGCGCCAAAGGTCGGGGTTGCGGTCCGGAGCTGGTGGTTCGTGCGCACGTGGCCGTGGATCACGGGCTCATAGATGTTGAAGCCGTGGTTATCCAACCCAGCGTTCGCTGGCTGGTACTGCACAGTCGTAGCGTTCGTGACGTGGAACAGCTGCGTGATCTTGTGCAGATGGATCCCGAGCAAGGAGCTCTGCAAGCCGCCCATGCTCGCGCGCAGGACCGCCATGCCGGCTGTCTCAGGAGGCTCCAAGAACGACGCACTCACGCCGATCGCGCCTGCAGCGACCATTGCAGCTGCTCTGGACGTACAGAAGCGCAGAGCGACGCCTCCACCGACTATCGGAGCGACCGAGAGGATCGTATTGAGCCCAATGTCGACAAAGAGCTGCACGACGTCCATGTCGCCATCGATCACCCACCGTGTCACGTGGGTCGCGACTGCATTCGCTGCACCAGCAGCAGCTGCGACGATGCTCGCGTCGATCAGCGCCTGCAACGTCACCTCGCTCACCCCGAACGTGAGCGCACCCTGCACCGACTGCGCAGCGATCGTGTAGCCTGCCGAGACTGCGAGAGCTGCTCCTGCGGCGGCCCCGCCAGTCACTCCACCGAGGACGGACCCGAGAAGGATCTGCGTGCCCAGTTCTTCCCAGTTGTCACCTCCTGGGATCGCGTACATGAGTGCCTGAAAGCCCGCTCCAGTGCACGCCCCAACGCCAATAGCCGAGGTGACGGGGTAGGCGACAGCAAGCGCTGTCGCAGTGGCAATGATGCCTCCTGTGGCGGCAGCCGAGCCAAGATAGGCTCCGTACAGCAAGATGCCACCCGGAACCAGCAGCGCCAAGCCGGCCACGACACCGGCGATCACAATCAGGTACGACTTGCCACCGACGGACCCCGGAAGCTCGACGAGCTCTACGTTGCCGTAGCTCGACGTCGCGACTGTAATC
The DNA here is from genome assembly GCA_023333755.1 of Globisporangium uncinulatum. Lineage (NCBI taxonomy): Eukaryota > Oomycota > Peronosporomycetes > Pythiales > Pythiaceae > Globisporangium > Globisporangium uncinulatum. Next base: position 19,982 of record JAASFJ010000265.1, read on the forward strand.
GACCCGAAATATGTTGGTGCTGTCTTCGCCGACCCGAAACTCGACTGCGCGACTGAGGACGAGCCGTGAGCCGAAGCTGTCGGCTTGGGTGCGGGCGGCGGCGCCGACGTGCGGCTGCTGCCGAAACTCGACTTGCTCCAGTTCATCGTCCCCGGGTTGTTTGCAGATTCGGAAGTGCATAAAACAAAAGCGGACGAGCTGGCGTGCTTCCACAGTTCAGGTATCGAGAAGAAAAAAGCTGCCGCTGGTCATAGAGTGAGGCAAGCGGGTGGGTTCAGATCTGTGAACAGTCACAAGTGTCGGACAATCCCCTTGTATATGGATGGATTCATGGATACAAATGACGTGCAATTCTGTGGACAGAAGATGCCCAGCGAGAACTATTCTTCCACGATGGTGCATCGGAGTCGAGTTGATCGGGATCCAACCAAGCAGATCCTCGCTGGGCCCCAGCTTGTTCTCCTATGCTCACTTGGCAACTTTCTACACATCGCCTCCGCATCCCTCATCCCTCCACTCCTCTCTCTTCCAGCAGCGCTATGGGCGGGACCTCGTCGACGCAGAACCAATGGATCGACGACTCGAGACCTGCTGACAGCAACAACGCCCTCGCGGTCATGGCGGACATCGCGTACAGGATGAAAGGCGGCGATGGCGTTGCGACCGTCATGGCGATCGGTAACAAGACGGCGTACAAGCTGGTGTATATCAAGGAAGAGTGCTTCTCAGGGCGGTGGGAGCGGGACCCACCCGGGTGCATCGACGCGAACCAGGCGCGCGCCATGGTGCACCGCAAACGGGATGGTGCCGCGACTGGAAGCAGCGGCTACGTCGAGTACTCGGTGCAGACAAAGGACGACAAGGAGATCTGCAAGGTGTTCTTTGGCTGGGACACGCCGTACTCGGGTCGGAACACGGTCGGCTGCGGGTGGCTCGAGAGCGGCACGGAGATGGCCAGGGAGGACCAGGAGAAGGTCGGGTACCAGCAGTCGAACCACCAGTGCATCAGCTGTGAGAAGCACGGCCTCGTGATTGAGATCAAGATCCAGACTCTCGACGCGTCGCCTAAGCTGCACTTGACCGTGTCCCGTAAGGCTTTTGCGGCGGCTTCGTAGGGCGAGAGAGATGATGTGTGCAAGGAAGAGAGGAGGAATGCCCGCGCCTCTCATGCTAGTCAATTTCACCTTTCCCCACCTGACATAATTTAGTCAAGTCGATCGTGAAACACTCCGCGATTCGCGTTTGATTAGCATCGAGAAACGACAGCGAGAGCTCGCTCCACAATCCTCTATTGTAGCTCCTCGAGTCCGATGGGGGTGACGACGGCGGCGCGGTCGCTGCGGCGCCACGCGGTGCTCTCGCTCACGACCAAGTTCCGCCTGCCGCACGAAGGCATGGCCGACTTGGAGTACCTCAGCCGGTGCGTTCTCATGGCGTACAGCGTCTCCCAGCCAGTTGTTTTCTCGCGAGTGACACTCGCGAACCCTTATACACATACTATGCGACTCGTGCTGCATGCCAACAGTGGCTCAGCGTTCCTGCTGGACACCCGGACGGACCAGAAGACCACGCGCAGTGTCGGAGACCTCGCGGTACTCACGTGCCAGCACGTCGCGTGTCCATGGCTCTTTCCCAAGTACTTTGCCGACAAGTGGGACTGGCTGCAGCACGTGAGCGAGGAGTTTGTCGTGCACTCGCTGCAGCTGCTCGAGCTGCCGCCCACGACGATCTCGTCCTCCTCTGTGGTTGTGAGTAACCACAGCTTCAATGACGGCGAGCACGGCCACCACCACCAGCAGCAGCAGCAGGTCTTTGTCCCCCGCGTGCTCGCCGAGTTCCCGCTCCAGCGCCATGTGTGGCTCCACCCGTCGCGTGACATTGCGATGCTTGCGCTCAACCACTCGATCGCAGACACGGAGTGGGAGGCGTACGCAGCTCCGGACTGGAACCTGGAGCTGATGACGCTGCAGGCTCAGTCGAGCGGGGCGAGTGTCGCGGCAGGCGACGTCCTGCTCTTTACTGGTCACAAGCAGTTCAGCTCGACCGACTTGGCGGACAGCGATGGCGACAGCGCTGGCACTGTGGGGCAGTACCCGAAGGAGGTGCTCGGGAACTTTGTGGGCGAAAGCAGCCAGGGCCAAGCGTTCGCATGGAGCGAAGAAGTCCTGGAAGAAGGCATGTGCGGTGGGGCGGTCGTGAACACTGAGGGCGAGTGTGTCGGGCTTGTGGAGGGCATCGTGCCTCCATTCGTCGACCTCTCGCCGGAAGGTGAGTCAGAACAGAGTCCCGAGTTCGAAGCGGCCGTGACGATGCGCAAGGCGCTTGCGGACCACGTGGCGTTCGTTCCAGTGAAGGAGCTTGCGAGCTTCGTGGAGGAGAAAGGGACGTTCGTGGCGACAGGGATGCTGCTTGGGTTAGAGGAAGACGACGACGATACGCTCTGGTAACCACCACATACTGAAGCTCGACCGTCGATGGGAGGGAAAGCAAGTCGTCTCTGCATGCGGGTTGGTTGGTGCCTTCTTGTTGTACACATACTCAGAACGTCTCTGATATCAAACTCGTTTCTGACTGTCCATGGCTACTGGTACACTGTACCCGTTCCGATCAAAGGATCTCAATCACGTCATCGTCATCGTCGTCATTGTTGTCTTCTGCTGTTCCTGCTGACGTCGTTTGAGCGCTCGCAGCCGCAGGAGCCCGCGCCACTGGCGTTGGCGCTGACGGGCGAGCAGGGTCGTCGCCTTCGTTGTCCGAGTCAAAGAGATCGATCGTCTCGGAGCTCATGTCGACCGCTTCCGAGGCCGACGGAGCCACTTCTGCCACACTCGCAGACACCGAACCGCCTTGTGCTGTCGGGCTACCAGCAGGCGGCGATTGCGTCGCTGTCGCTGTCACTGGCGTCTTTGGTGTCGCTGAGCCGGTCGCTGAGTCGGTAGGCGTCTCCCCGTTCGCCTTGGCGATCTCGGCCCGCAGCCACGCGTCGTCACGTAGCTCCACGTCACTCGGGAGCTTGTGCAGCTTGAGGAACTTGAGCGTCTCGTCTAAGTTCATGGCACTCACGACGTCGGTCGTCTGCGGGTTCACTTCGATCGCAATCTTGGCGCCACACACCTCCGCACGGCGCTTGAGCTCCTGACAGCCTATCATCCCCCGTCGCAGCACCAGCAAACAGCGGTCCTTGAGCTCGTACGCATGTCGTTCGCGACGCCGGGCCGCGTCTTGCTCGCGCTTCCGCCGCTGGGTCTCGATCGCAAGCTGTCGTTCGCGTTCCCGCACTTCGAGGATCCGCTGATCTTCGCGTTGCTGCTGCTGGAGCGTCCGCTGCTGCTGCTGGACGAGCGCGTGGAGATGTGGCGGGAGCGCGTGGTTGCCAGGACCTGGCGCGCCGTTGCCAGCGTCCACGACCATGGGCGTTGCTGTCCCAGAACCAGGCGGCTGCGGCTGTCCGACGCCCGGCAGCACGGAACTGGAGAACCCACGGTGTCCGTACCCAGCGTATGGGACTGTCGGCGTTGGCGGCACGTTCGTGGCTCCGACAGTCGGCACTGGGTTGCGGCAGTACGAGCAGTCGATCTTCGTGGGCACTGGGACACTCGTTGTCGCTTCTGGGAACACGTCGTTCGTGACGCCGCAGTGCGGGCACTTGACAAACAGCACGCCCTCTCGCGAGATCAAGTGCGAGCCGCCGCTCTGGCGCAATCGCCGCATCGACTTGAGGTACAGATGGCTCTCCATGATCTCTTTCTGCTCGAGCGGTGAGCACTGCTGGTCCAAGTCTTCTTCAAACATCGTCTCTTGCTCGAACCAGTCGAGGATCCAGCCACCGCCGCCGTCCGGTGTGGTGGTTGTTGTCGTCGATGCGGTCGTGGACGCCGAGTCCGTGTCGGGCGACGACGCCGCTGCTGTCGCTGTCGCGGTGCTGTCGGCACCGCTGTCGCCATCGAGACCCAGCTTGTTGAACTTGGCGAGCACGCGCTGCAACACAGCGTCCGTCTCAGGGTTCGGTTGCTCGGTCGTCCCACTACTGTCGCCTCCTAACGCCCCAGAAGCCTGTACCGTCTTGCGTGGCGTCCGCAGTGCGTCTTCAAACTCGTTAATGTCAAAGTACTTTTGCCGGTCCGCGAGCTTGTACTTGCGCTCGGTCGTCTTGTCGTCCACGACGCGCTTCGAGACGCCTTCTTTGAAGATCTGGAGATCGTACACTTTCTTCTCCATGGTCCCGGTCGTGACGAAGCGGTAGACAAATACCGGTTTCGTCTGGCCGAACCGGTACGAGCGGCACATGGACTGCGCGTCGTTGCTTGGGTTCCAGCACACGTCAAAGATCACGACGCGGTTGCCAGCGCACAAGTTGATGCCTTCCCCGCCTGCTTTCGTCGAGATGAGGATCAAGTCGACGTCTTCTTCCAGGTCGTTGAACTGCCCAATCATCCGAAACCGCTCGTGCGCAGGCGTACTGCCGTCAATGCGCAAGTACGCGAGTCGGCGTGAGTGCCGCGACCGACGGTTTGCTTGCGCAATCATCTTCTCGATCGTGTTGAGTGTCGGGATGCTCTGCGAGAAGAGGATCACGCGGTCGCCAACCTCCCGGCACTCGGCCAGCAGCGCCATGAGGATCACCATCTTTGCGCTCGTTTCGAGTACGTTCGTCTCGTACGACTGGAGAAAGTCGGACGCGAAGCTGAGCCGGTGCTGTAGTGACCCTGGCACTGTCACGTGCCGCGCAGCTGCGTCTCGGCCTCTTGGCGCCGCCAGTGCGTCCAGCATGTCGTCGTTATCGCCGTCGCTCGCGTCCGAGTCGTCCTTTGGTCTGCGTTGAGCTGTCGCGTCAAAGAGCGCCAAGTCACCAGGTCCATCGACGTCTTCGCCAAGCAAGTTGAAGCGTGCGTGGGCGCTCGCAAACTTGCTGGGGTTCTTCTTCAGCTCGTCCTCCAGTGCATGGAACGACTCGGCGAGCACGTCTGGGTGGTTCGCGATCGCCATGGAGATGTGGTAGCCGCCGAGCACGTCGACGTTGCCGCCTCGACGGGTCGGTACGCCGTGCTGGAGGAACCGTCGATAGAGCGCTTTCTGCGGCTCACTGAGCTTGCAGAGCAGCACCCACTCTTTCTTGGGCGGCAGCTGCCGAAAGAGGAACTGCTGGTCCCGACGGAGCACGAGCGGCTTGAGCTCGCGCGTGAGCACGTACGCACGCTGCCGTGCAAGCCGCAAGTCGGCTTCGCTGCTGTCGATACACTGGCCGTTCTTAATCGGGTCGACGAACCGGTTCTTGAACTCTTCGAGCGTACCGAGGTAGTCCGGGCGAGCAAAGTTCACCATCGTCCAGTACTCTTCCAAGTGGTTCTGCAGCGGGTACCCAGTGAGGATGATGCGACGCGGTGTCTCAACGTGTGCGAGCGCTTTCACGAGCTTCGACTTGTGGTCACGCACGCGGTGGCCTTCGTCCAGGACAATCAAGTCGGGTCCTGGCTTCGCGAGGCACGCGTAGAGTTGTTTGATCCCCGCTGCGTGCTTGGCGTTCCCCGCTGCGATCTTGGCCTCACCGCTGGCTTGGAGCACGAGGATGCGGTAGAGCTCGTAGCCCATGACGAGGACGCCGCCTCGCTTGTGCCAGCTGCGCACGACTCGCACACGGTCCGCCATGGTCTTTTCCCGCGACGACTCGAGCGTCGCGAGCCCAAGCAGCCGGGCTTCTTTCTTCCCGACCCACTTCACGACCTCTGCTTCCCAGTTGCGCACACAGATCGTCGGTGCTAAGATCAGTACGTGCTTGTGGCGTGGGACAAGGAGTCCGTCCCGGTTCAGTCGCTTCTTGGCCAAGAACGCCTGCACGACGGTGATCACTTGGAGCGTCTTGCCGAGGCCCATAAAGTCCGCGAGCACGCAGCCAAAGCCGACCGGCTCGACTGCGACGTGGCTCCAGAGGAACCGCGTGCCGACCACCTGGTGCTTCTTGAGCTTCCCTGACACACTCGCGTGCACAAACACTGGGGCGTCGTCCGTCCCGCCCTCACCGGATGGGATCGACCCGTCCATGCGCACGTTCAAGCACACGAGCGGCTCCTGTGCAGGGCCAGCGGGGAGCACTTCGACGTCTGCGAGCTGCTCAAAGTCCACAATGTGGCTCGCACGCAAGCGCTCGGCGTCCCGGGCCTTCCGCGTCGACGCATCCAGCTCCTCGTCGCCGCGGATGTCGGCGATGTTACGGCGCTTGTGGCGCGACCCGCGCTCTTCGTTGTCGCCGTCGCTGGAGCTGTCGCCGCTTCGTTTCTTGCGCTTCGTGGAGCGCGTCGACCGCTTCTTTGTCGGCGGCGGGCACGTCTCGACAACGTCACTGTCACTGTCGCTCTCGTTGTTGTCGTTCTCGCTTGCGGCTGGGAAGTAGCTGCGGATACTGCGCGTGCTGCTGCGGCTAGAGCGCAGGCGACGTGACGAGCGCAGCCGCGTGCTCACGACGCCGTCCCCGTCGCTTTCAAAGTCGTCGCTCGCATCGGCTTTTTCGGTTTCGTCTTCGTCTTCCTCCTCCTCCTCGTCGTCATTGTCCGCCTCCTCCTCGTTGTCGTCATTGTCCGCCTCCTCCTCGTTGTCGTCGTCAAAGTCGTTCCACTCGGCCTCACTCTCTTCTTCTTCGCCGAGGCTCGTGACGTCCACGCCCAGCGCGGACGCGAGCGGCTCGAGGTCCACGACCGACGTCATTCGTGTCTGTCTGTGGGACGGATCTGTCTGTGGTGTGGCGGCGGCTCGTTTTGTTTTGTGTTTTGGCGGGAGCCACACGAAAATAAACGCGCCAAATTCGGCGGTTGGGGGGTAGGATTTGATAGTGATAAAATGAAGGGACCCACCCTGTTCTTTTTCATTGGATGATGCTGATGCTGACACTGACACAACCAGTTCACAACCAGAACTGAACCGGCGATTCCATTGACCTGGTTACAATCGAGGTCATCCTGTTCCTGACGAACCTGCGCAGTCGTGACGCAACAGTGTTGTGTTGTGTGCCATGAACGAGAACGCCCGCAAGTCGGGGTGCTGGAAGGCGCCTAATAAAAAATATTGGTGACTGGAGTATCGAGGCCGAGAAGCGCATTTCGCGAGGCGCCTCGCATACGCGGATTCGTGGGTCCCAGCACCTGTCGTCTCGTCATCTGGAGCTGACTCGACTCGAGCGAGACATAATCCAGTCGAAACACTACTGGTGACCACCTCGATACATCTTCGCTGACTCCGACCGACCTCGACCTTGATCGCCGTGACGTGTGAGCACACCATGCACGGACAAGCACATCACTTAATAACTCATCATCGTGATTGTCATCGCGTCCAACTCGCTCAGAGGTTCCTGCAGTAACGACACCAAAGCTCACAACCTCATCGACTGCAGCGTAACACCATCCGGAGGTGATCTGGTGACCTGGCGGTGTATTTATAGTGTCCTGTTCACCATCGTGCCTTCCGGTCGAACAACATCCCGAGCACGCCTGTTACGCTCTCGCAACCATGCGCTGTGCGGACGTTCTCTACGTGGCATGGGTTCGCGCGACCACGTTTAGCGGCAGTGAGCGCTACCCGATCGAGCGTCTGTGTGAGCTGTGCGAGTACCGCCAGCACACACCACTCTGGAGGGTGCTCGGAGTCCTAGTGCTCTCAGTGCTCCCAGCGTTCGCGATGATTGTGCTGCTCGACTCGATCCCACTGCAAGACCCGTTCGGAGGGTGGGACAAGAACTCCGGTCTGTGGGTCCGCATGTTCGTGGGCACACTCGTCGTGTCGCTTGGAGGAATGTTCCAAGCTCGGTCCATGACCCCAGCCGCCGAGTTGACGCTGAAACAGTGCGTTGCGATGAGTGTGTGGCTCGCCATCGTGCAGCAGGCGACAGCTATGCTCGTCGCAGCACTCTGGGTCTTTCCGACTCCGTTTGCGATCCTCTTTGCCAACCCACCGTGGGCACTCGCGATATACTACGGCATTCGGTGGCTCGTCGGACGCGAGAAATTCGCGGCACAACCGGAGATCAAGACGCAGCTCTGGCGGTTCATGAACTACGGCAACGTATCAGGTATCTTCTTGGTCGTCTTCCCAGTCTACAGCAAGATCTTCCAGTCGCTCCACGGACTCGCCCAGACGCCGCTCATCCTCGCACTGCCAGCCACAAAGTTCGTCCTCAAGCGAATCACGAGGTGGGTTGTCGCTGGCGCCGAAGATCTGGTGCCAGTCCTACTCGTCACGGTCGACCTCTTCAGCGCACTCTTCCAAGCCAAGTGTATGCAAATCGCTGGCTCGCACGTCACCATCGCAGCCATCATACTGATTGACGTGGTGCAGAACGCGTTCTCGCTAGCGCGACTCTTTCGGCTCGTCGAGGAAGTCAAGAAGAACCTCCCGAGCTCAAACTCCGCGACAGATCTGCTCGACCACTGCGAGTCGCTGCTGAAAGCGCCAGAAGGGCTCAAGTTGTGCGACCTGCGACTTCGGTCGTGGACGAAAGCGAACTTGTCGGCAGAGAGAGCTGCGATTGTAGCCAAGTTGGATGGTTTGCAGCGCGAGAGCGCGCGCTTGGCCTCGTCCAGATCCCCCAAAGCTGCTTCCTCTCGACGCAACCTCAGAGGTCCACGTGGAGCGGCTGTCGTCCCGTGGTCGCCGACGCGAGCGATGATCACGAGTCAGCGGACCCAGTCGGCGACTTCATTCTTCAAGAGCACTGCTGTTGTACCGGCCGCCAATAGCCGCGCACCAGGCGTCACGCCAACTGCGTCGCCCTGTGACGGTCGATACAAAGTTTTGAAGCAATCGCTCGCACTGCTTTGGCGATGCGAGTGCATTCTGCTCGTTGAGTACGTTGAAGCGGTCGTGCCCCTCGTGTTCAGCACGTCGACGATGATCCTGTACCACCTCCCAAACGCCAAGTACTACCCAGGAATGGTCGAGCTCTCGGACAAGAGTCTTCACACCGCTATCGTCGGCATCCTGCTCTACTCGGCGCTCGAGTTTACGTCGCTGCTGTACCTCCACGCAGTCTTGGAGTGGCGCTTCCGTGTCTCGGCGCTGCACCAGCTCGCATTCGTGCTCGAGAAGCAGTGGCTGTCGGTGCAGGGGCTCATGCTGGCGTGGGTGATTCTCGTGCTGAGCTTTACGCTTGTCCACAACGGTACGTCGCCACTCGCTTGGAGTGTGAGTTAGAATGCCTCGATTATGCTCGTGCAGGACCAGCGATGGAATGCTGACCGAGACAGTGCGAACAGGCAACGACCTTACCTTCAAGTTCGACTGGATGCAGCCGAAAGCGAGCGGAACGCACTGAAAAGTGCTCGTGTCTGCGTCCTAGTCTGCCAACTCTGAGTCTGTTGACTGCCACGAGAAGTGAGCGCAGAGATCAAATGGCATCGAGTCGTCACAGGAAGCACAAAGTTATGGTGCGATGGAAGTCACGATGGCGGGTTTTTACTGAATCACAGGACTCTCGTCCTCCGACGATAGAACCCTCATACACACGAATGCGAATCCCGTGACTGAACTCTCTCCATCACTCGTCGGCTCACGTTGGGCTCTGCAGTTTCCCAGTTCAAAGATGGAATCGAGTTCGAGCTGAGGTGCTTACTCGGCTCCCACACTCAAGCTGATTGAGATGCAGCGGTCGACATTTTCTGACCGGCTCGACTGGTTTGCATGTGCCTGCTTGATGAGTGCGAAGCGAGTCGAGTGCGGCATCGACCGGAACGTCTCCTTCACCAAGTGCT
>JAASFJ010000266.1:0-29714 GCA_023333755.1 Globisporangium uncinulatum
CATGCTCTGTTCATTCGGACGAGACGGATTATACTCAGGTGGTGAGGCTCGGTAGGATTGCGTCTCAATGAGCGCGACACGGATTGCCTCTTCCAGCGTGGAGGGCAAGTGCCGGTACAAGACCTGGCGAGCCGGTCCGGGGTTCAACCCGTTCAGGAACGCAGGCACTTTCACAGACTCCGGCAACGGGTCAGTCGTGATGGCCGCGACCAGGCTCCTCATCCCCTGGACATAGCGGTCCAGTGAGAGCTTACCTTGCCTCAAGGCAAAGAAGCGTCCTTGCAGCAGCACCTCGTTGTTCGGTGGCTGGAACTGCGTCTTGATCTTCGTGCGGAACTCGTCCCACGTCTTGAAGGCGTCTGCGTTACCGAGCAGCGCCGAGTAAGTCCACTCCGACGCACGACGCCTCGAGTTGGTCTAGGGTCCATCGCACAAACTCGTGGCGGTAGTGCAGCTTGGAGTTCTTGATGATTCCTGCGTCCATGGGTTGCAGGTACGGTGTCATTTTCGGTGGTAAGAAGTGAAGGCGGACATTCGTCATGTCAAGTGCGACGTGACACGAGGCGTTGTCGATGAGAAGGAGGACTTTTCGCCCACACATACTCAGGTTAAACGATTTCAACCAATCAGTAAAAAGCTTGGATGTCATCCACGCTTTTTTATTGACTAAATATCGCGCACCTAGCTTCTCTCTGTCCACACCCTTCATGCAGCGCGGGTTATGGTGCTGGGCAATGACGATCGGCTCGAGCTTTTCAGTGCTGGTCATGTTGGCACACAGAGCGACTGTGATGCGAGCCTTGTCTTTCTTGCGACCCAGCGTAGAGTGCGTGGCGAGCGTCTGGCTTGGCAGCATGCGGAAAAACAGCCCCGACTCGTCCATGTTGAACACGTCGGCGGGGCTGTACTGGCTCAGTAGATCGCGCAGCGACTTGCGTTGTTGCTCCAGTGCAGCCACGTCAGCGCTGCCTGCTTCGCCATGCTGCTTGTGAAGCTTGATTCCATTGCGCTGCTTGAAGCGCGACACCCACAAGAGGGAGACAGTAGGCGAGCATGGCTCGCTTTGCAGCAGGTCGTTGGCCTTGGCCCAAATGATGGCGTCGCTGATGGCCGAGCGAGACTGCACTGACAGGAACCAGTCGAAAAGACGCGCCTCCATCGCTGCGTGCCGCCCCACTTGCTTGCGCTTCGCGTCTGGATTGGCGTGTTGCTCTGCTCTCGCGCTTAAGATCTTGCTGATTGTCGATCGCTGAACGCGCTTGCCCCATGTTGCGTAGGTCCAGTCGCTGAGGTCTTGCTGGGTGAGGTCGTTGTGAGCGTCGCTATACGCACGCAGCGTACGCTTCTGGTGAAGGATCAAGTGGACGCGGCTTGGCATGGTATGTTGTGCAGTGAATCACTGGCGAGTGGTGCGAGTGTGCTTCGTGTCTTCGCTCTGGACCAGTCGATTTTGTGCTGGTGTTCTTATGGTATACAACTGCAAGTGACTACAAATCTTATTGATTTTTGTATGAGCTATTCCGGCCTTCATTGTTGTGTCCTTGGACTCAGATTGTGATGCATGTGTGCGTGCTTGGATTGTGCGTTGTCTGTACCATTGATACTTGGACTTGGTTCAGTCCTGGTACTGATACTTGATACTTATACTGTCAGAACAATTTCAATTTTGAACGTGTCTTTTCAGGCTTTAATTCCATGGACGCGCTGGTGGGCGAGCGCCTGCGCAGCGGCAGTGGTGGGGATGACATGCCGCCTCTGCTGACCACCGCCGCTCGTTTGGCGCCGCCCAACATCCGCGCACTAATTCTTGAGAAGGAGAAGGAACTGCACGACATCAACGAGTACCGCATCCGCACGCTCGAGGAGCTGCTCCGAGACAAGGTCGAGCGGCCAGGAGACTTGGTGTTTATTGTATGCTCAGAACTGGAGCAGGCCATGCTGAATCGCGAGTGCGTGCTTGCTCAGTAGGAATCGGCAGCGAACGGATACAAGCAAAAGTTCGCCAAGCTCCAGGAAGACTTCAAATACAACCTCAAGGTGTGCTTCGTCGTCAGCTATGATTGCGTGAACGTAGGTAGTGAGCTCCCAACAACCTACTTCTCACAATGAAAACACACGCGCATAGCTCCTGGAAGGCAGAGACGAAGAGCTCGCACTGTACGACACGAACTTTGCGAGTCTCAAGAGCGCTCTCCGTGACCGCGACACCGACTTGAGCGAGCTCCAAGCGCAGCTCGCAGACGCCCACGCTGAGCTAAAAGCCCAGCAAAGCCGGAACCGCGACCAAGACGCGTTCGTGCAGCAGAAGCTCAAGGACGCGCGGGCGCAGCTCGACGGTGCCCGCTGGCAGTTTGACGACGAGCTACGACGGTGCCGAGACGACGCCGAGCAGGCGAAGCGCAAGGCGGACCGGCGTCTCCGCGAGCAAGAGGAAGACCTCGAGGCCGAACGTCGCGAGATGAGCGTCGCGTTCGACGAGCTGGCACGGACGCGCGAAGCCGAGTTCAAGGCCGCCCTCGAGCAGGCGCAGAGCGCTGGACGCGACCTGGAGCTCCGCCTCAAAGCCGTTGTGCGTGAGAGCGACGCTGGCCGCGACCGGCTCGACGAGACGAAGCTCAAGCTCGACAAGCTCCAGCAGCTACTGCACGAAGCCGAGCAAGGGCGGAAAGCCGCCGAGTGGCAGCTCACAGACGTCCGCACCGCTAAAGACGCGCGGATCCGCGAGCTCGAAGCCAATTCTGCAAAGCTCGAGGACATGAAACAAGCGCTGCTGGACGAGTACGAAACGAAGATGGCCGAGTTGCTGCAGTCGCTCCACGCAGTGGAGAGTGCGTTCGTGCAGCAAAAGGCGCAGTACGACGAGGAACTGCAACAACACATGCGACGGAAGGTGAGAGAGACGCTCGTGCGAGCCTGTGGTTGGTAGAGAAAGAGTGGGAGCTGACAGGAAGGACCCGTTTTGCTGTGTCTCGCGTCCCAGGACGACGAGTTTCAGAGCCACTCGCAGCGTCTCGAGTCCAAGATTACGTTGCTGTCAGCCAAACTCCGCGAGCACGAGGACAAGTACGACACCGCCCAAGCGGGGCTCAAGCAATTCCGTTACGACACCGACGCACAGATGCTCGAGAACGACCGCGCGATGGAGCGCGTGAAGAGCGACCTCCAGGACGTCGAAGACCAGAAGCAAGCGCTCGTCGCCGACTACAAGCAGCAGCTATGGGAGAGCGAACGCACATTACTCACACTGCAAGAGAAGCTCAAGGACGCAACGGTGCAGCTCCAAGTGCAGCGCGAGAAGGAGAAAGTACTCCGTCGGGAGCTCGCAGAGAGTGTCGAGACGCACGAAGAGCTCAAACGTGAGCTCGTGACGCTGAACTTGCGCTGGGAGAACAAGTGGCAGGACCACGAGCAAGAAGCGAGCGGCCGCAGCGAACTGCGCGAGCGGGAGCTGCAGCACGCCAAAGACCGGCTCCTGGCGGAGAAACAGGCAACTGAAGAGCGGCTCGTGCACGCAGAGAACGAGCTGCAGCGGCTGCGGTCCGAGGTCTTCTCGCTCCGAGCGGACGCGCGGATTGCTGACTCCTTTGGCTCTGCGCTCCGACACGGGTCGACGGTGCACAGCCGGAGCAATGGAGGAGCAGCGCCGTCTCCGCTCTGGAGCGACGACCACGGCGAGCTCTCGCCTCTCGCAGGCATGTCGCCACTGCTCACAGGCACGCCTCTTGCTGCTCCTCCAACCAACACCAATGCCGCTAGTGCGACTAGTGCATCAATCGACGCGCTGCAGCTCGAGAACGTCCAGCTGCGAGGTTCGTGGGACTGTTCTCTTCGCTCGGATGACTGTTGTTTCACTTGTAACAACTCACGTGGTTGTTGAACTTTGTCACGTCTAACAGAGCTGATCCGCGAGATGAAGAACGCGCTCACACAGCAGGCGCACGAGCTGTCGGTCACTGAAGCGCTCGAAGGGAACCAGCGTCCCAACGAAGCACTCGCGGCGAAGCTGCGCGAGTCGCAGAAGCGCTGCGTTCTCTTAGAAGCGAAGCTCGTCCAAGTCAAGGCGGCGGGAGTCCAAGGGATAGAGGAGCAGCTGAGCACAGTCAGCGCCAAGCTAGCGCAGTGCGAGGTTGAGCTAGCGGACGCTCACCGCACTGTCGAAGCCAAGAGCGCGCGGATAGCGGAGCTCGAGCGCGAACTCGCTGAGTTGCAGCACTTGGCGCCGTCGTCATCGTCTAAGTTGGCGTCTGATCGAGTGGCTGCGGACGCTCGGAACGGAGACCTGCGACGGAAGCTCACAGCCGCAGAGAGTGATATCCAGCGACTCGTGCAGGAGCGCAGCCAGCTCATGGAGCTGAGCAACCAGCTGCGCGCAGATCTCCGCAAGCTCCGCGACAGCAGCGGACAAGCGCACCAGAGTACAACACGCGAGTTCGCAGGGAAGAAGGACTTGGAGAACCTGGTGGCGGAGCTCAGCCGGTCGCTGGAGGAGTCTCGGCTGCACAACAAGACGCTGAAGAAGGAGCTCCGGCGGATGGTCAAGTTCCAGGTCCTGGCGAGCAATCACGCGCCGGCTCCTGCGTCGTCTTCACCGCCAACTGACGACGTCAACCACGGAGACGACAGTCGCCACAGGACACTGTCGGCGGCTGTGAGCAGCGACAGCAGGCGGCGGTCGAGTACACTGTCGATGATGCGAGCGATCGAGCCACCGAACGATCTGAACGAGCGTGACGACAGCCGACGGCGATCGGGCGACGCGGGACGCCACGGAGGCGGCGACTTTGACGCAGAGTTGCTCATTCTCGCGCGCAACAAGCGGCCGAGCGGCAGTGGGAGTCACGCGACAGCAACGGCGCTTCCAGAGCGACGGCGCACGAGCACTCGGAGCTCGCTCTCGACTGCCGACACAGTACGAGGACGCACAGCGTCTTCAGCGTCGAGGCCCAAGAGCATTCGCGAGCGCGAGAACGAGGACGACGCCACACGAGACGAGGACGAACGGGAAGGCGATGACGACAGCGACACTGCGACGAAGAGAGCGAGGGGGACGGCGCCTCCCAGTGGGGCGAAGAGTGCGCTGAGCTCGCTCTTCCAGCCGCGCGACGCGGAAGACGCGGAGCAGCACACGACAGCGCGGGTCTCGGACGCCCGCTTGCGACTGCAGCAGGATATCCTCTGAACGTGCCAATGTCTAGGAGTAGAGTGTAGGTCGGTGGTGACATGGAGAACGGCTTCCTTAACTGTTCTGCACCCAAGGAGATGCTGCTGCTCGCAGGCAACAAGGCGGAACGCACTGCGAACCTCGCGAGCTTCTCGGTCCTCGGGACTGGCGCTGTGCGCAGCAGCGACCGCGAGACACCGAGCCAGCGGAGCGCGGTCGCGCGGCTCAAGGAGCTGCAGACCCGGCGGGCGTCGATGGCGGCAGAGCGCAAGAAGGTGCGCAACTACAGCAGCGTCGCCCCGTGAGAGCGACCGGGACGGTGCTTCCAGCCAGCCCAGCCACCTGTTCCCCGTTCCGCGTGTAGAGTTATATGAACGCGTGTATTACTGGGGGTCTGCATCGCGTCTCGCTCTCTCGCTCTCTTAGGCTGCGGTCTCGTCTCTCTCGCGCCGTCGACTCGCCCGACGCCAGCTGAAGCAGCGACGGACTCTCTTCAGCTGTCTGCCTCTCTAACTGGTCGACACACTCGTTCTACGACGACTCCCACCACTGCCTGCGGCCGACAAGAGGCGGTGACAACCAATCACGTTCGTCGACAGACTCGAACCGCTGACAGTCGGTCGCGCTGCTCGTGTCGCGTCAAAGGAGAGAGACAGACGAGCCGCTTGTCATGCGATTACGAAAAGATGGACGCCTCACGACGGTCTACAGGAAGTAGTCGGGCGTCCGGCGCGTCACGTGCGGCTCGCCACGGCGTGGGGCCGGGTCGAACTGCAAACTGGAGGTCAAGGCAACGACAACCACCCATGCCCACGCGTCAGTCCCACTCTTCCCACCACCAGCCCACCAGCAGCAGAATGGCTAGAGACGTACAACGTGTACTTCATCTGCTCGTCGACCTCCATGATCGCAGCTTCGTTGCCGCAGCGGTAGCAGTAGTTCGGGGCGCTAAAGATCGTGACGACGTTGCAGTTGTGGGACCAGTTGTACCCTTCCATGACGAGCTGGTGCGCGCGCGCAATGAGCGTGAGGCCGTTCGCGTGGTTGAACTGGTCTGAAATGTCTTGGCCGAACGTGTACCCAGCCCCTCGCGGTGAGATGCCCCAGCCTGCCCGGTCGTCGGGGTCGGACCAGAGCAAGTCACACATGGCGCCTTCGTGCGGCACTTCCTGGAGCCGGTCAAAGCCACGGATGTAGTCGAGCGTGTCAATCGACGGACTCAGACCGCCGTGGAGCGAGAAGATCTGATTCTCGACGACCGCTGTGAGCGGGAGGTAGTCGAACACGTCGGTAAAGTACTTCCACACGTTCGGGGACCCGTACTTGCGCAGGCACTCGTCGTAAAAGCCGTAGACCTGCGTGATCTGGCGCGACTCGTGGTTCCCACGCAGGATGAACACGCGGTCTTTGTACCGCACTTTGAGGCACACGAGCAGCGTCACAGTCTCCACCTAGTCGACAGTTAGTCAGCCAACCGAGTTCTATTCAGTAACCTAGCAGTCGGCTGCTGGCTACGGAGCGACAGACGTACGCACGTACGTACCGAGTAGTAGCCGCGGTCGACATAGTCGCCCATAAATAGATAGTTGGTGTCTGGCGCGTGGCCGCCAATGCGGAAGAGCTCCATGAGGTCGTGGAACTGGCCGTGGACGTCGCCACAGACGGTCACGGGACAGCGCACGGGCTGCACGTTCGACTCCTTCACCAGCACTTCCTTTGCCTGCCATCCGCATCGCCACTGTGAGTCTCTTATATATACAGGACGGTTATGCACGCACACCACAGAGTCCACTAACCTTGTTGCAAAGCTGCATGACCTCGTTCTCAGTGAGCGGGTTGCAGCCGTAGAGGCGCTCGCACCAGGCGTCCAGCGTGTCGATCGAGAGCTCGAAGGGCGCGCTCATTGTGGACCGAGGCGGGTGGCGGGTGGCGAGTGCGTGCGGATGAGAGAGGAGGGGGACGCGCGCGAAGAGGGACAACGAGGAGGGGGACACTCTGGATACTCACTCGGCGCTTCCGTTCGTGTGAGCGGCGCTTTGTTTTTGGTTGTTTCTGCAGTTTAGTTTCCGAATTAACGTAGCGTAGTGTGAGCAGCTTCGCAAAGTCAAGGGAGTTTTTGCCTCCTCGCAGTTAAATTGAGAAAATATAACTGCGAGCAGGCAAATGTTCATTTGAGACGTGGCCATCTTCGTAATTCCAGCGTTTGGAAAAGATCTATTGAAGTGAGTGGTGCACACCACGTGTCCACGTCTGGGCCACCACTTGGGCCACCACTTGGGCCACCACTTGGGCGGCGCCAGGTTCACTTTTTGGTAGTCGCAGCAGGGATCTCCGCGAGCTCCAGCAGTGCGTCCTCTATTCTCTTCGTAATCGCCTGGTACAGCGCCTTCTCGCGCTCCTGCGTCCGCCACGGCTCGGCCCCGACCACGCGCTCGTCTTCATAGGCGTCCAAGAGGTCGTCAAAGGAGAGCGGAGCGCCAACGCGCACAAACACGTCATTGCCGGTCGTCGGCACCATACTGATGAGCTGATTCTGCGCGTTCTGGGGCATCACGCTCGCCATGTTGTGGTGGTAGAACGGCACGACCATGGGCCGCACGCGCGCGCGCGCAATGAGCTTCCCAACGCCCCACTTGAGCCGCCCGAGCTCTTCGCGGCGAGGTGACTCGCGGCCACCGAGCACTAAAAGAAAAGAGCCACAATTCGTACTTAATAGGGAATCGAGAGACAAGCGTCACGTCCGACACGTCAACATATCCACCACACATACCTTCATTCTGGCAGATTTTGCCCTCTGGGAAGATGTGCACCCACTCGCCGTCCTCGACCTTCTCGAAGATCGCTTCGAGCATCTGCACCACCAGAACCGCCGCTTAGAAGACATCCTTCCTTATTCCCCCTCTCACCCACACTCAGTACTCGGCTCTATGAGCACGCACGCACCTCGTGGTCGACACCGCCGCCTCGGAGCACTGGCAGCGTCTTGGAGCCAAAGAAGAGCGCTGCGATGGTCCGGCCCTTCATGTAACTGTACTCCTGGCTGCACAAGCTCCAGCGGCCGAGGCTCGGAAACAGCGCGTACTTCCACGGCAACAGACTGGTACCATCGCCCCATACACACACATACACAGTCCCGCTTGTCAGCACCAGACCTGTCTCGCACGCGTCACCACCATACACACTCAGCTCACGTACGCCGCTAGTACGCCCGGGTCGTCCACTGTGGCGCTGTGGTTCGAGACCGTGATGAGCGCCGTGTATTTCGGGCGGTGGTCCAGTGCGGCACTGAGCACGTCCGCGCCCTCGGCGTGAAACGTGTTTAGCTGGTGCAGGTAGAACCTGGAGATCGTCGTCGCCGCGATAAAGAGTGGGACGCGACCGACGTTGTGCAGCCACTCGGGGAAAACAGCATCGCGGCTGCGCGCGAACGAGCCGTCCCCTGGGTCCCCTGCAGGGGCGTCGACAGCCAGGGAAGCGACGCCCAGTGCCAGCGCCGAGCCAGCGCCGAGTGCCACAGGGCGAAGCACACGACGGAGCATCACGGAGCGAGCAATCCGAAATGTGAAAGAGAGTGGTGGAAAAACGCACAAATATCGAGGTGGTTATTCAATCCCCAATCGTAGTTCTGATCTTGGGACTCAGTTGGATTCAGATCTGAGTTGAGCGACATCACCAAATGACATTCGATTCAAGCACGACATTGGCGGACTGAGCAGACCTTGGAACCCGACGCCAAGTCGACCTTGGCGCTGTTGGTGCGGTACTGATGTGAGCTTTAGCTGGTCTGGCGTGACGCTGGAGACTTTAGGCGTTGGGGGGTTCGGAGTGCACCTCAAATGGCCCGCCAACTGCTCTCCGGGTACCACGCAGAGGCCCAAGATATACCACGGTGGTCTCCAGTACAGAAGTGGAGCTTGTCGTCATGAATGTGGGCGCTGCAGAGAAAGCGTTGGGTCTTCAACAGATTGATAGTCGCGCGCTTCTCAAGCCGACAATTGCGATAGAATACCAGAGCAAAGCCAGCGAATGATGAATCGTGTTGGTTTGTTCAAGATAGAATACCAGTACGTAGTGTGGGAGTTTGGCTAACCAATGTCTCGACCTCGCCTCCGACATCGCGGTTCAGTGTCACTATCTGGTGTGATGGCTGCTTATGCTGCACAGCAGTGTCTCCTCCGCATACCGTTTTTCGGAGGTGAGGTGAGGTGAGGTATATTGCGTTACTCTAAAGAACGGCGATATCCATTCAGCCAGCTCCTGCTCCTACAGGCTTCGACTGGGATGTCGACTTCTCACGACTACTCGTCTTGATGCATGGTACGTATGAGCTGAGTGCAGTTTCGCGCTTCCCGTGACGTGTCTAACCAGGTGCGTCCCGCCATGCTGCACTGCTCCTCCTTCCACTGCTCGATGTCCGTGTCAAGGTGGGTGTGGACGGCCAAAAGCTCCCGTCGAGGGTGCTTCTGCGTGTGTTGCCTGGATTGGCCAGACGTGAGCGCTAACAGAGCCACCGTGCTGGCCATGTGGTTGTAGCTCTCGTGGTCGGGGTTCTGCTCAGGACCCGCACTCTCCTCGCCTCTGCTTGGCATTGTGCGTGGAGCCATCGGAGCGCCGGTTTGCGTGGCTCCCGGTTGTCGCCCACGTGTCGCCCGATCACGTAACTGGGGCCCACGACATGAAGCGGTGAGCAGCCGGTGTCCACCGCTCGTCGTAGCCCAATCAGCAGCGCACGATGCTCTGCGATGCAGTGGGACGTGCGCTTGTTCTTGAGCGACATTCTGGCGACCCAGACGACCTCCGGTGTCGCGGTGACGGGATCGAAGCGCACCAGGATCGCCGCCGCGGCGCTGGGACCTGGTTTCTTGGAGTTGCAGCCGTCGAAGAACAGTACCCGGTGTCCAACGTTGGAGGGTGCTGGGCGCGGCTGTGGTGTCAATCCAGGCGTGTCATCTTGAATGCCTCGGAGCTTATGTGTCAGCCTGCGTAACTTGTCGATCATGTGCACGTCGGCGGGGGCGAGTTGGGCGCTCAACACCCGCGTAAACACTGCAAGCGTAGCGCAGAGGATCGTGCTTGCCGCTCGTGGCTGCGGCGGTCATTTGCCGCAAGCTTCGACCTGGAGCGCCAGATGTGCGCCAGCCCTGCCATGCACATCGCTTGCCAGGCCGCATTTACCAGTTTGAACGGAACCGACACGTACCGTAAAAGTCGGCAATGGTGCAACATTGTAAAAAGTAGATTAAAACAGTATCATTTTTAAGAGGGCAAGCATTTGTCGCTCAACATAGAACCGTTACTATCGACGCGTCACTTAATTCGTGCACATCAATCGATGAGTTTCCATGCTATAGCATATGCTTTCTAGAAGGTGGTTGGCGACAAGAAGGCGGGCGGGCTGCTGCAACGGAGCGTATCGCTTCCCGATGCCTCCACCAACAACGGAAAGACAGCAAGTGTGGGTGGATGGGACACATTGAGAAGGAGGGACAGAGAAGCAACAAGAAAATGCATCGCTTCTGCGCGATCGAGGCAGCGCTGGGCGGGTCGCTGAGGTGGATCGACATTAGCGGCGCAGCACGCGCGAGCACGCGTGGTGTGTGCGCGCGCTGGCGCAGTGCTGCATGAGGCTCGTGTACCTGAGCCTCGACGCGGCGATCAAGGAGATCGCACAGGGACGGTGACTGCAACGACGCTGTCGCTTGCCGATTCTCGCGCGTGACGGGGGCGGGCGTTGCCGAACTGACTGGGCGACTGCGTGCTTCGGGTTCTACCCGCGGCGGAGCTCTGCCGGCAGCGCGGTCTGCGGAGTCGGTGCTGCGCAGCTACCGCGCGATCCAGGCCGCGATGCGCGGTTGCCTCCAGCGGGCTGGGGACGGCGCGGCGCGGCGCTGGCGGTCGAGGCGCACGTTGCCGCCAAAGCTGCATGTGCGGATTGCCGGCGCGCGCTGTTTGCGTCTCACGATAAAAACGAGTTTGGTTTTGGACGGGGTGTCATATGACTGTTTTTGGTTGCCTATTGTAATTATGCAGGTGTAAATGCGTTGTTGCACCTTTGCTGTGACTCTCTCCTGCTCCCTAAGGACATCGCGTCCGCTAGATTTGGCGACCCACATCATCACACGTGCACCTCTCGGTAGCCGCTCTGCCCAGGGGTGTGGCTACGGATTTGCTCACGTTGGCCAGCAATCCGGACGCGTTGCTGAACTGCACCAGCTCAGTCATTGCTGCCTCTGCATTGGAGGTGTCTGCTACGTAGAGTGCGATGTCGTCCGCATACCCGCGCCCTGTCAGTTCCTGAACGCTGTTGCCGGTCTCATGGAGGCGACGCACCGCTCGAACGAAGCGAGCTGGAAGGCCTGCACGCGACAGTGCTGCCAGGATGAACTCGAGTGAGAGCGCGTCGTTGGCCTTTGCGAAGTCGAGTAAGAGCACATGGCTGTCCTAGCGTCGATCGTTGTCAGCTCGGTCCCTCGCGCGTACTTGTAGCTGGGCCGTCTGCAGTGCGTCTATCGTGGCATGAATGGACCTTCCAGGCACGAAGCCGCCCTGTGTTTCCGCCACCATGCTTGCCACGTATCCGCGCAACCGATTCGCGAGCACGCGTGTGTAGATCTTATAGTCAACGTTCAGGAGCGCGATGGGACGGTAGTCCGGTGCCGTTCGCGCCGCTTTCGTTTTCTTCAAGCACGCGATCAGCGCCTTCGAGAACGAACGCGCTACAACACCTTCATCCCACCAGAGGTTGAAGAGGGTCGTGAGGAGTGGAGTGAAGTGAGCGTCGTGGTCACAGTACCAGTCGTTCCTGAGCCAGTCCGGGCCGACTGCTTTTCCTCGCTTGCACCCTCGAAGAGCCTGCGCGACTTCCGCCTCCGTGAAGCTGCCCGCGAGCATACCGTTTTTCGCTGCCAAATCTGTATCGGAATCATGAGGCGGGTGGTCCTGGAAACACCAGGACTCTTGGTGTTTCTTGGTGATTTCGTCGTGATTGCCATTTAGAAATCTCAACTTTGTTTGGTGAACTCGGAGCACGAAGTACACAAGGAAGAAGTCAAAGATACGCTGGCTGGCAAACGCAAAGAGCATCCGCGCAGGTGCTACTTCCTGTGTGGCACGAGAGACCACCCACGACATCACGACACGATTGGCTTGTGTTACAGAAATACAAGAGGACCTTCAGTTCCGTTTAGGGTGAATCCGAACACGAAGTTAGTGGTGAGGTTGTGCAAGTTCTCCGCCAAACAATCAAACTGAGCGGATCGACTCGAAGTTGATGTCGAATTGTCTCTCGAGCCTGGTGTCCCTTGACACACAGTTGCCGAACGCTCCCATGTCGTCACGAGCGCGGCCCTAATTAACCATCACTTCAGCCTTGCAAGAGGTCATGCTCGGCCACTGTCGCTGAGATAAAGTTCCTCGTGTTCTCAATGACGAGCTCATCGACTCTGCTAGCCAACTTGCTGCTGAAGTTTGGTTTGGCAAGTTGTTGTTCGACCATCTTTTCGTTACCGTATCACTGTCACAGACTGGCAAGTTAGCATTCCTTGTGAGCTGTTCGCTGACAGTGAGTGCACACACTTTTGCTCCAAGTGACAGTCAACAGTTGTTTTTTTCGCTGCAGTAGTCGCTCAATCTACCAAATGGCTGCAGCTTTCAGCGAGGACACTCAGTGGCAATTGTATCCATGTCGCTGTCTGCATGAGTCGAGGGCTCTGTTCTTCCCCAAATGGAGTTCTGCATTGAGGACACTGCATACTGGGCTTTATCGAGCCCGTTGGAGTGCAAGTTGAGTCAGAACTCCACTGAAGTGGTAGTATTGTATATATAGGAAAAGTGGGAGTGCCATCCAGCTTTGCGTTGGCAAACATCCCAGCAGCCACCGCTCCGCTTCCTTCCAACCCGGCTGCTTTCGTCTCGCAGTGCGGCGTCCGCTCCAGTTCTCCCTCTCCTCTTATCATTCGGTATCCGTCCTCGCTACTACTCCCGTACGAGAATGCTCTCATTGAATAGTTACGGGTGCATTGCGCGAGGAGCGATCGGAGCAGCACCACCACCGCTGAGTACCAACCAGCACTCCCACGGCCATGTGGTCCTCCCACGTCTCTCACTGCACAATGGGAGCGGCTCTGCGCTGTCGCCGACTCCACCGCCGTCTCGAGGTGTAAACTCGCTCACGAAACTCGAGATGATGCGTGCGAGTACTCACCCACTCTACCGCACGACTGCCGGGTTCGTGTCCCCTGCAGCACTCGTGGCTGAGCGGACGAAGCGAAGGCAGAGTGGTAATGAGAAGCGAGACTAACAAGAGTGTCGCGTGTGTGGCTACTGACGCTCCCAGCTTCGACTACGGACGCCACTTGGACTTCAAAGACGTCGCGCTCACTTGTCCGAAGCACGCCAAGCACGCGGCGTTCACCAAAGAGTTCATCGCGGGGACGTTCACTGACACGAGTCTCTCGTCTGTCGACAAGAGCAAACAGCGCCACGAGTGCTGGCAGCAAAAGGTCGTTGAGCGTACTCAGCAGATGCAGATCAAGTACGACGAGCTGCAGCAAGTGCTTCAAGCCAAGAAGAGTGTCCGACGACGCGCACGTGAGCAGCGACGGCGAGCGCTCGACGAGCAGCACCGAGCAGCCACCGCTATCCAAGCACGCGTGCGTGGCGTCCAAGTTCGACGGCGGCTCCATGAAGAGCGGTACCGGTGTCACACAGCGGCTGCGACGCGAATCCAGCAAGTGTGCCGCGCTCGTGCTGAAGTGCGTCGTGCCCAGCAGCTGCTAGCAGACATGAAGCGCCAGGTGCTCGGGATCTTTGCAGTCAAGATCCAGGACGTCGCGCGGAACTTCCTCTTGCGCGCCGACGCGAAGCGCGAGCTCGAGCGGCGACGGCAGCAGCGGGTCCAAGAAACTGAGGACCTGCGGCGACGCGTCGTGGATATGCAGGACGACGCGGCGAGAGACATCCAGCGAGCTCACCGCTCGCACATGGCACGCAAGCTCCAGCGCCAGCTGTCGACGACGTCCGCGACGTCAGGGGGCGACAAGGACGACTACAAAGACTACTACTCGGCTGCGGCACGAGGCGCGAGGAGCCGGCTCACACGACGCACGCTCGCGTCGCTCCGGCGCTCCAAGCGCGAGAAGTCGCTCCCACGCATTTCGCTCGCGTCCCCAAAGTCGTAGCGTCGTTGGCAACAGGGTGGCAGCTCAGTCAACGGCCTTTGACTCTTAGACACACCCACACACGCACGCAAGCAGCCTTCTGTCATGAAAACTCCAGTGTTCCTCATCACGTGCTGGTGATCTGATCCCATGGCGTGAGACACTGGAGACGACGACTGCTCTCAGTCCACTCACTGCTGTCAGGCATGGAGATTGGTGGTCCATGTCCCATCATCCCGTCTGCTGGGCTCTGGGCTCCTTACTCCGTGTCGGAGCGAGGGAAGAAGCCGAGGATGTCCTTGATGATGATGTTCCACACGATCTGGACAACGACCTCGGCGACGATCAGCCAGATCACGATCCACTCGAGCTTCGTGTCGTGCTGGTGCGCGAGCTGCTGGCTCAGCACGTCCAGTCTGGTGCGCACCGTCACGTGAGCCTTCCAAGTCACGCACGCCCTCACTCACATCCCAGGACCACAAAAGCAGCGAACGCACAGCTCGCGGAGAATGTCGAGACGCGTGTTGAGGATCTGCACGCGGTTCTCAACGTCCAGATATCGCATCATCTTCTTGTACAGCGGCTCGTACTCGTCGTCTTCCCAGAAAAAGTCCGGCTCGTCCAGCATGTCCGAGTTCAGGTTCACATCGCTTCGCTAGTGGGTTCAAGCGAGAGAATAGAGGGACAAGTCAGTCCTTTGCATCCAGACACGCGACGACAGCAGGAGCCAAGGAACGCGCCTCGATGAAGAGCCGCCCAATGAGCTTCGAGATGTCGCTCTGCGAGTACTGGATCGAGCCCGTGGTCGCGAGGTTCTGCGGGATGTGCTTCGTCTGCTGGATCGTCTCTTCCACGCGCTCCTCAAACACGTCGAGCTTGGCGGACTGCGCCATTGCGAACGAGATCGCGAGCTTCTCGGACGAGAGGTTGCTGCTGAGCGTAATCGCGTCGTTCACGATACTGTGACGAGTCCGATTCACAGAAAGAGTGCACACGGTGCGACCTGTGAGTACCTACAACTAAGCCCACGAACCCGTCTCGTCCATGGCTCCCGCCTACTATATCGCACAACGCACCTTGTCGCCTCACCGTACGTGTAGTCCATGTCCTCGACCTCAATCTGCTTGACGGGGCCGACTGAGAACGCTGTGAGCGCACGCAAGTGGCCTTGCTCCTCTGTGCGCGTGAGGCCCCAGAAGACCGTGCACCCCGTCCTGTACAACCAAGCACATGGAGGAGAACTCCAGTGAGTCACATGGGCGACCACAGAGCGTTCTACTAACCACACAAAGAGCGAGAGAGTGACGCACGCAAAGTAGAAGACATCCTTCTGGCGGTACGCAGCCGGGACGACCATGTCGTCACTGTACGACACCCACCCACACGAGCATATCATTAGTAATCAGTAGCCTCCTACTCTTACTCCACCACCAGCACCGAACGACTGAGCTAACCACGTACGCTTCGTCCACGATCGGCGCACACGTCGAGTGGATCGCGCCCATGTACATCTTGTGGCTCCAGCCGTTCGGGTTCAGCTCCCCACCGGGCAGCTGGCCCGTCTCGACGCGCTCGAGCCACTTGAGCAGCTTGAAGAGCTGCAGCTGGTCGCACGTACAGTACGCAGACACGCGCAGTTTCTGCACACTCGGCGGGTCCCGCAAGTGTTTCTTGAGGCTCCGCATACGCGAGCGGCGCGTGAAGCGGTTCACGCTCGGCCCCCCACCGCCGACAGATGAGGACGACGGCGGCGAGATCTGAGACAGGACGTACGCGTTCGCATAGAAGGATCAGCTCAAGACCTGCTTGGTTTCACTAGTCGCGACCATGGACGTACCGTGCGTTTGCTCTTGCGGTTCACGAGACTGCGCCAGTTTGCGCGTGGAATCGGGCGACCAGCGAACTCGGACGGTGGGAGTGCGTAGCCAGGGGCGTGGTCAACGAGGCGGCGTGTGGCGTCGGCCCCACCGCCGTCCTCAAAGTCGTCGTCGTCAAAGTCGTCGTTGTCGTCGTCGTCGCTCGAGACGGTCGTGCTGTAGTGCGTGCCGGGACCGTAGTAAAAGTGGCGGTGCTGCATTGGCCCCACCTCTGCAAGACAAGCAGACAGACAGACGCACAGGTAAGGTAAGGTACGCGAAGGCGTCAGCTGGAGAGAGAGCGAGAGAGAGAGCCGTACGGTCGCGGGCTTCGAGCGCAGAGACGGCCGAGTCCGAGTTGTAGTTGAGCGTGAGCGCGCCGGGCTCGAGCAGCGGCGCCGTCTCGTTCGTCTGCCGGCGCCTGCTGCCGTTCGAGTGCGTGCTGCCGCCCGACATGCTGCGAGTGTCTGCGAGTTAGTGGGGTGTGGTGGAATGGAGGGAGTGGATGATGAATGAACGAATGAATCAATCGGGATTTTTATGGGGTGATTGTAAAAAACAGGCCCGATAACGAAGTGAACTATCAAGAGCGTGTTTTTTTACAGTAAAGTGAAGTGGTGAAGGATCGGGATACCGGTATGACGCGCTCCGGAATACACTCACGACCAACCATCTCCGAGATCAAACCTCGGTGTGCGTGCGTTTGAGCGAAGGGTGTGGGAGTGGCATTGGAGCAGCTTCTTGCGCTGCAGCAAAGCAGCGTCAACGTTTGTCACTCACCGGAACGATCGAATAGCTGAGTTTGCCGCTGTCTCGGGTTTCGCCACCGACTTCAGTCGTGGCCGTCGTTTCGAGAGGTCGCCCACACTCCTGTTCCTGCCACCAAGCCCGCAAGAGCGGAGAGTGAGCTCTTGTCCTCGCTTCCGAGTCTCGCTGGTCTCCTTCCCAGCCGCTTACTCATCAGTCGGCTTACCGTCTAGCGCTGACCAGCTCTTCACTGCCTCGATCGCCTGAGAGAGCGACTAGCCGAGTGCTAGTCTGTATCCGCTCGACTGTGGACGTCGCCATGAGCGAACCTGCCGCACATTCGCCCACACAGCTGCGACACAAGTACGCGCGTGCGAGTGCGCTCGTCGCGAACGTGCTCAACAAGTACTACAACGGCAGCGCCCGCGCCGTCGACCCGTTCGTGATCCGGCGCCTGCGCGAAGAGGAGATCCGCTTGTTCAGCATCCAGTGCTTCCTGGACGAGGTACTGTACGGTGGTTGATGAACCCCTCCGGTACAGTACCGGTATCTGGTATGGCTGCTGACATCCGTGGGCTCTCTCTCCAGGGCCCAGCGGAGACGCGGCGCGAGCGCAAGGAGTCGAGTGTTTCGACGCACGTCTCCAAGACGCCGACCTTTTCACGTACGCCGAGAGTGGGTGGTGGTGAGCTGCCGCTTGATTTCGTTCTTGTCTATCAGCCAAACTCACTCGAAGCCGATTCGATGCTTTCATTTCAGTCCTGGATCGAGTCTTCGTGGTCTGCGGTGGATACTTGGGCGGTCCTGGCTCCGTCATGTACGCCATCCATTCATTCACTACGTTAGCGTTGCAGTACCATACAGCCTCACACTGCGATGGACTGTTAGGCGGCGATGGGAGGAGCTCAGTGACGCTGGCTCGGACGACGCAATGCTCGAGTACGTGACCATCGTCGACAAGATCGTCCCAGGCTGGGATCAGGACCCAGTCGAGTACCCCGTCGCGAAACAAGAGAACTTTTGGAAAGACGACGCGACGGCGCTCCAGTGCCAGTACTGTGGCGCGCTCTTCTCGCTCCCGACCCGACGCCGCCACCACTGCCGCATGTGCCTCGACGTGTTCTGTGCCGAGTGTTGTAGCGAGTCGCTCGAGCTCGCGCTCTGCCCCGGAGCTCCCGTGCGAGTTCAGCGGGTGTGCTGCCAGTGTTTCCAAGACGCAGAGCGCAACAAGAGTCTGCTCGACGTGCGGCGCGTGATCCGCGAGAACCACGCACTCGAGCAACAGATTACGATGGTCCAACGTACTACAGAAGCTCAGCTCGCCCGCAAGCGCCGCGACGAAGCCAAGTTGCGTCACGAAGCAACTGTGAGCGGCTGTGACATGGACGCGATCGACGCCAGTATTCACCAGCGCGTCGGCTCGACCAGCGTTGGTCCACACAGCGACAGGAGCGGACGACTCAGTCCAAGCAGCGTCGCTGTGAATGCGCCGCCAGCGCACCGGTTCGCACCACGGGAGAGTGTCGAAGCGAATGACCAGCTCGTGCTTGCGAACCGGCAGCTGCTCATGGGGCTCAAAGTCGCTGAGTGTCGGGGTCGGAAAGCGCTCGAGCGCATGGACGCGACACTCGCCGTCCTGCGGGAAGCGATTTGCGTTGGAGCGTCGACCTGGAACGTCGTCGTGTTGCGCTGTGCGGGCGTGTACCTGACGCTCCGAGAGCTGAAAGCGCTCGCCCAGACGTCGAAAGCGCACCGAGCGGTGGTCGTGCGGGCAAAGTGTGAGCGCAAGTGCGTGTTAGCGCAAGACTTAGCGGCTTCAGTGCGGCCTGGACTGTGGCAGTCCGAGTGCCTCACGGACGACAAGATGCGGGTGTACGTATCCGACCTCGCTGAGGAGATCTGCGCGCTCGTAGACGCTTCCGACTCGGACTCGGACTCGGACGCGAAGAACGGCAGCTTGGTCGCGAGCGAGCCGGCGTCGCCGTTCTCCACGGGCCTTGCCTTCTCGTCTCAACCGTGGCTATCGCTACTCCAACCTGGCGGGCCGCCGACTACGATTTATGTCCGTGCGTACGCCATCACCCTGACGCGGTGTAAGGTGGCGTCGCAGTCGCCTCTTGAGTTCGACGCGCAGATCCACAGCGACGTACAGCGCGCGTTCGGCGTCTCTGCGCTCCGGAGAATGAAGCACAAGACGTATCAGAAAGCGTCAACGCCGGGGACGCCGACAACGCCCGGGCCGGCAGTTGAGCGTCGTCGTGAGGCG
This sequence comes from Globisporangium uncinulatum, assembly GCA_023333755.1. Classification (NCBI taxonomy): domain Eukaryota; phylum Oomycota; class Peronosporomycetes; order Pythiales; family Pythiaceae; genus Globisporangium; species Globisporangium uncinulatum. Next base: position 19,189 of record JAASFJ010000266.1, read on the forward strand.
CTCGAGAACGTGCTGCGGGCGTTCTCGAGCGTCCATACAGAGATCGGGTACTGCCAGGGCATGGACCACGTCACGGCACTGCTGCTCTCAGTGGTCGACTGGCATGAAGCGCGCGCGTTCTGGCTGCTCACGAGTCTCGTTGCGTCGCCCAAGTACACGCTCGATGCGCTGTACGCACCAGGACTGCCGCACCTGAGCGTGCGGTGCTATCAGCTCGAGAAGCTCCTCGATCTCCACCTCCCAGAGCTCGCTCAATACTTTTGTGCGATCGATTTTCCGATCAGCATGTTCGCAACAAGGTGCGTGTGTGTCAGTGCAACGGGCAAAGAGGAGGCTGCGGCTTGGGTTCCAATTTCTCTCTCTAACGCTGATGTATTGCGGTTGCGAGCAGTTGGTTTATGACGCTCTTCACGAGCATGGACACGCTCTCGTACGACGTGATCTTGCGCGTCTTTGACGGCTTCGCGGTCGCTGGCTGGAAACAGATCTTCCGTGTCACGCTCGTGATTCTCCACTTGCTGCAGGTTCGGAGGACTGTCTCTCGTCTTCTTCTTGCTGCCTTCTCGTACGAGCTGAGCTGGAACGGCCCACTGAACCACGCCTTCGTGGTGCGCGTGCAGCACCAGATCCTCGCGAGCTCGTTCGAAGAGATCCCGCAGATCTTCTACGACGTCCAAGAGCACGCGGTACGCTGTGAGTGTGTGGAGTGAGGACGGTACCATGTGGCTTGACAACGCGGCTGAGAACTGGAGGAACTTTGTGAGCAGCCGCAGCTCGCAGTCGAGTCGGAGGTGCTTGCGTCTGCAGCTCGCTTCAAGGTACGCACAGAGCGGGTCCGTCTCTGGTGGGAGAATACTGATTTTGGAAATTAATGGGTGATGCACATCGCCCGTTGGTCAGGTGACGAACAGTATGCTGAAACGTTTTCAAACCGAGTGCGAGACACCGAAATCAGCGCCAACTGACACCGAAACGACACACCACGGACTCAAGAGCAACACAGTCGTCACGCCGACGCCCGGACGATCGCTGACGACTGCCAGTAGCGATTCGAACGGCCGCATACGCGTCGTGAAGAACGGCGAACAGACCTCACGGCACCTCGAGCAGCGCGAATACACAGACGCCGCCACTTGTGGAAGCGACGGCGCACTGACGGGCTCGACGACGCTCAAGAAGCGCTCTCTGGTCGCGACACCACTGAGACGTGGGATGGAGGGGAAGAAGTCCCCAGACGCGACGCGAGCAGCCGCCCCACTGCGCGCGTCCAGCACGCTGAATACTAGGGTCGTCGTCTAGGTAGTGCGTGATAGTGTGCACTATACAGGCGTTCGTGGATGGCAAGCCAGACAAGAGTGTGCGATGCCGACCGAAAGGCCGACGCGCTTGTGGTCGCCATCACCAATACAGTACGAAGGTTTGCCGAATGGATCTGCTCTGGTGCCTGTCTGGTCACAGCTTACGGAGGTTGAGGAAGCCCTGTGCCTTCTCGTCAATGTCATACGCAATCTGAACGACCGCGCGGGCTGGCAGCGCCAAGAACGCGTCGACACTCAGTCCAACGACGTTCCCAGCGCTGTGGTGGATGCGCTTGAACGTACGCGTTGCTCGCCAGCGTGGTTCCTGGCCACTATCCAGTGAAGACTTCCGTCGTTCCTCCTGGTTGTTCGCTTGTGAAGGAGGCCGACAGGCTCTCGGAGCCGCACTGCTGCTGCAGTCGTCGCTGTCGTCTCCAACGAGCACGAGCGCTGGCTCACCATTCACGAGCACTTGAAGCGTCGGTGTGAAGTCCGTGAAGAATGCTGCCTGGAGATGGTACAGCCCTGGGATCTGGAGCAAGACTTTGTCCGAGCCAGTCTTCCACACAAACATGTCCGTGCTCGTGTTGACGACTTGCGTGCTCCACGCGATCGTCTGACTAGCGGACGGCCGCCCGTCCTTCCAGAGCTGCCACGCACTCCGACGAGAAGCAACGCACGTGAGTGCACGAGACGCACCAACCAACGTGAGGACGTGACGTCCTACCCAAGTCACTCACATAGCGTGCGTGGTACATCTCGCTGCGGAGCTGCTGCTTCAAGCCCTGGACCTGCGTGTCGACGCTCGTCGCGAGGTCACGGGTCCGACCGAAGTTGTGCGCGAACTGAGCGATCGCAGTCTCGAGGCCAGCGAGCGTCGCACGGGACACCACGAGCTGCTCTGCGTCCTCGACGCTCAGTTTCTGCCTCGTCGCGGCTCGCACCTCGCATACTTCGCACTGGAGGGCTTCAACCACGGACAGTAGCTCGTGCTGCAGTGCCCACCATGCGTTCAATTGCAGTCTCTGGACCAAACCGATCGAAACCGACTCGTCTATCGCGCCTAGAGCGAACCAGAACGTACCATGTGGAGCTGCTTCGTGTCCACCACTGCAGGTGTCGCTCTTGAGTTCTCGCGTCGTCGCAGTCGCTCGAGTTCTGCAGCTACAGTCGCTTGTGTCGCTGCCACATTGTCCGCCAGCTCGTGGAGTTGCGAGCTGTCGGCTTTCGTAGCGAGGAGCTCTATCGCTTTCTCTGCAGCACCCCAGCATGAGACAGTGGTGGGTGGCCTGGACTACTCGCTCTCTATCACACTACAGCAGCAGCAGGAGCGAACGCACGCGCGTCGAGCTTTCGGTCGAGTATCAAGCGCCAACGACTGGCCGCCAGCTCCTGGCGCCAGGCTGCTGCTTGCTCAGTCAGCTGCCTGTCGACACGCTGGAGTTCGTGGGTGGTCCTGTCGACCACTGTGCGGAGACTGTCGCACTGCCACGACTGTCAGCAACGCCCTTATGCGGTACTATGAGACGGTACGAGCGCTTGCGAGAGGGTCCAGTCGTGCTCACTTGGGTCGCACGCGCAGCTGCGTGCTTCCGCTGCGCAGTGTGAAGCGCTCGGACCGCCTCGGCCACTGCTGTCGCGTCACGTTGTCGGCTCGCCGTCAGCTCACGGGTTGTTGCGTCCTGAGCTTGTTTCCAGGCCTCGAGCTGCTGTTCGGTCTCTGCTTTCAACTGCGCACAGAGCTATCAAAGAAGTGAATGGAGCTAGCTGGTGGAGCACACACGCACACACTGCTGCCCAGGCGCACCTCGGCGCTTTCAGTGCGCAACTCGGTTTTCAGAGCCTCGTTTGACACGAACGTCTCGAGCGCTTCGGCTCGCCATTGTTCAGTCTGCTCATCGTTCGGGCGCTGAGGCGAAAGCGTACGAGTGTGTGAGTGTGGGAAGACCACAGCGTGCCTGTCAGCCCTCGCAAACGTGGCCATCGCTCTTGTGTCGCACTTGGGCAGAACGGAACGCAAGCTCCAGTGCGTCGATGCGCTGTGTCTGCGCTGTTAGCAGTTGCGCAATGCTCGTGAATGACGCTAGCAGCACTGGCTGCACGTTACGCCACGCGCGCTCAGCACACAGCGACGCACTGAAGGCGGCGCACGCAAGCTCCAAGTCACCCATGGAGCAGTCACTCTTTTGTGATCACAAACTTTGTGTGAGTTTTCGAACTTAATTTGGCGCTCACTTTCGATTTGTCTTCGTCAAACGTGAGCAGCCAAAAAGCAGCACGAGGGAGACACCATGTCGGCCGCAGGCATGCGCTTCTGCCGTGAGTGGTGCGTACGAGCGCCCAGCTGGAGGGGTGGAGCATCTTGTCGCTTCTTCTCTATACTCCGCGCCGTTAGCGCTCGGCTATTGCTTCGTGCCCACTGAACCACGCAACTGACGCGTTCTTGGTCTATTTGATTGGCTGCCGACTGGTGGTTCGCATGCGTGTGTGTATGCGTGTGCTTCGCTTCCTCCCTTGACGCTGCAGCAACAACATGCTCTACCCGAGCCAAGACCGCGACCTCCGCCGTCTGACGTTCCGCTGCCGCAACTGCGGGCAGTCGGAGGAGGTCGAGGAGAACTGTATTTATGTGAACGAGCTCGTGAAGGACACGCGGTACGTACAGATCTGACTGTGTACCTATTGATGTGGGTACGTGTGGGCACTGCTCGCCACGACAAGAGCTAATACACATGGACGCTCCGCCAGTGTGCAGCTGGACGTGCTGCCAGGCGACATCATTGACGACCCGACGCTCCAGCGCGACTACGACGTCACGTGCCCCATGTGCAGCCACAACGGCGCAGTGTTCATCCGCTCGCACGACGGCGTGAAGCAAGCGACGCTCGGACTCATCTGGGTCTGTCTCAACCGCGACTGCCAAGTCGACGAAGACGGAAACCGTCTGCCGACGTACCGCTGGATGGGCTGAGTGCGAGAGAGAATGAGAGAGAGCGAGAGCGAGAATGAGCGAATGGATACCCCACCGTGAATAACCAGCCATCCCTTCCCTTCCTCTCTCTGTGCTGTCAAATGCACCATGCCAGTCTCACCTCTTTGCTGCTGTTATACTACTTGTAGAACTCGCTTGATGTTTTGCTCCATTGGCAAGATGGCGAGCGTGTGAAAGACGAAAGGTCGCCATTGGCGCCACAGAAAAGACGCGACTGGTCCGACACAAGCTGCTCCCGTCTGCCTCCTTCTCCTCGCCCCGCGATGGTCACAACGCGCAGCAGCGGCGACGCGCTCGTCTTTGCAGACACTGGGACCGCCGCCTCGACGAAACATGAGCTGGAGCCTGACGTGGCATGTGTGCGGCTCAAGCCCGTCGAAATGCGCTTCGTCACGGGCGTTGCACGCGCGTACGACGACGCGTTCCCGCTGGAGCTGAGCCACTTGGTGCGTTCATATACTGGAAGTGGGCTTTCCTAGTCGCCTGTCTGCACTTGAGCTCATGGGCGGGCATCTTGGGGTGGGGATGGCTCCACTGAACGCGCTGCAGGTCAAGCGCGAGGACTTTGAGACCGCGATCAACCAGATCAACAACACGCTCCGGGACTACTGGCCGTGCACGCTCTGCGTCTGCTGGGGCTACCTCTGCTGTCCGTGTACGCTCGGCGCGTCGCTGCTGTGCCCCAACCTCTGTATCAAGGATGTGCGTCCTGCGTTCTAGACAGTGAGTGAGCGAGGTGAACAGGTCGGTCTTCACTGACACTGAAACGGGGACGTATGTGAATCAATGGGGTCCGACGGACAGGCGGAGCAGTACGTGCGCGCACTCATGGGCCGCGTCAATAAGCGGCTCTGCTTCGCCACTGTCGGGGTCGAGTGGCGACTCGTGCGGTCGTGTGGACGCTCCTACGTACGCGAGCTGTACGGAAGACGCATTGTGGATGCGTGGACTGCGTCCGTCCGCCACTGAGACCACTGGCTGGTCTTCTCGTGCTCCCAGATTGAAATCACGTACCCTGTTGCTACAAACAACCTCGCGATGGTGCGTGGGCGACGACGGCTTGCATGTGTCGTTCGTTGTTTACTGAACTGCTGCTGACGTCGTGTATGCGTGCTTGGTGGTGCTCTTGTGGGGACGCTGACGCTCCTTTGTGTGCAGCGCTCGTACCAGACACCACTGGAGGAGGCGGTCAGAGCTTCGCCCGTTCACGTGCCGTCCCGGACAGGGTCCAGCGTGGCCATCGCGACTGGTTCTCGGCCGGACGCAAAGTCGCCTCTCGTGTAGGACGACGGTAATCTGTAGTAATGAGTGAGGAAGACTCGCGTGCCTCTGACCACCCGACACAACTGAAGACCGAAGACAGCAACGTGTGAAGCACTCTTTCTCTCAATCAAACGCACTGTGGTGGTCCAGTCGTCGTCCTCACTCCTCCGGCTGCTTGCTCCCGGCAACTAGCCAGCCCACTACAGTACTGTATGCACTGGGACTTCCACGTAGTCTGCTTCGGTACTACTGAAGTACAGTACCCAACTCGCACCAAGTGATCCATCCAATTCGCCAACACTTTGTGTCCACTCGGTTGGTTCTGACGTCAGTCTCTCTTTCCCTCTTTCTCCCTCCCTCCCCACACTCTTTCTCCTCCCTTCACATTCGCTTTGCTCGCGACACTCGTGCGTTTGTTTCGTTTAGTCGATTCCGTTTTCGTTTGTGTTGTGTTGTGGTGGAGCGTGCGTGTGTATTTGGCGTCTGTATGGTTACGAGGTGGGCAGGTCGTCGGCAGGCGAGTGAGGGAAGGCGAAGGGAGGGGTGGCAACAGGAAAGATCTCCCTTCCCCTCCCTCTCTCCCTTTCCCCTCCCTTCCCTTCCCCTCTTCTCCCTCGTGCTTCAAGGTCTCTACTGAAGCGTGAGGAACCCGCGCACCGTGTTTCGAAACTGCCCGAGCTTCTGCGTGAACTTGTCGCGGTTCGCCGCCTCTAAGTTCGGCAGCACGTCCGAGAAGAGCGCGCCGAACGCTTCGTCAATCATCGCTTGGTTCTCCCGCGACTGCGACGCACTGAGCGACTGCTGGTACGCGTTCAGCGCGTCTTCGCTGCAGAGCGTGAGGCTCAAGATCGGCCGCGAGAGCGCCCACTGCGACGTCGCTTCGCCATAGATTAGAATATCAAAGAGCGACGCCAAGAGCGCCGACCACATTGTCGGGTTCGCTTGCGCGTGCGCGAGTAGTGCGTGCTTGAGCGGCGTGTCGCGTTTCTTCTTCATCTCGTGGTAATAGAGCGTCGCGAGGTGGTCGACTGCAGTCGCACACTGCGCTGCGATCGCCAGGTCGTACGCGTTGATGCCTTCCAAGAGCGACGTCACGAGCTGGCTAAAGATCGCGCTCTCGAGCGCGACGACCGACGCAATCTGGTTCCGAAAGAGGATCTCGAGGAAGAAAAAGTACGCGGTCTTGACTTTCGGGAAGCTCATGAGGTCTTCGTGTGGGATCGAGAGCACGAGCTGGAGCGCGACTTCGAGCGCACTGTCGAGCGACTGGTCGTTGTAGAGCTTAAACACGCCAAAGTTCACATAGTTGCCACCAAGTGCGCGGTAGAGGATGCCGAGACAGAGCGCAATCGCCTTGTACTTGTCGCTGTATGGGTTCTTTCCCGCGGGCAGTGGCTGTATCCGCCGGCCAAACGCCACGACGACGCTGCTGAGCTCGCGGAAGAGGAGAATGCCGTTCGCACTGCTCTGGTCAAACATCACACGCTGCGCCTTGTTGTACGCCACCTCTTGGAGGAACTTGAGCAGCGCTGTCATGACAAACGGACTGTCGTACAGCTCTTCCGCGGCACGGACAAACACGGGAAAGTACGTCGGGTAGAGAAAGTCAAAGAGGCAGCTGAACGTGCGGCGGTTGTGCGTCTGCTGGACAATCCCCCGCAAGTCGCGACAGACGCCCGCGACTGCATGCCGTACTTCTGGCGACCGGAAGCTCGGTGTCTGCATGAGCTTGTTGAGCACGTCTTCAACTGGCTCGAGGAAGCGCTCAAAGCGCTCGGACGACTCGTCGAACGCAGTCGTGAACAGCAGCCGTGCGATCGTCGAGTGGAACGTCGTGCGGTGGCGTGTGTTCGCTGGCACTGCGAGGAACGGGAACTCCTCCTCTGTGTGGTGGCCAATCAAGTACTGCACAGTCTCGAGACCGAGCAAGAGCTTCCCAGACGAGTACCCGGACGCGATCTCAAAGAAGAGCGTGAGTGTCTTGCTGATCACGACTTCGTCTTCGCCCCAGAACTTGAGGTTGTTCCCAATCTTCGTCACAATCATGTTGACGACGACCGTGTGGTCACCAAAGCCCATGCGGTCAAACATGCGCTGGTACGCCTTGTGCTTGCCAGTCATCGACGCTTCCGTTGGCGCCATGATCGGTGACGACACCGCTGCTGCAGCGGCGCTCTGGACACCAGCAGCTGGCGACGGCGCCGTCGGCATCCCGTGCTGCTCGCCAATGTAACTCTTGCGGAAGCTGCTAAAGTAAAAGAGCAGTGCGAGCTCCACGTGCGCACTCGGCTTCTGCTGCCCACCCGACGTGATGAGTCGACGCTCGGTGAGCTGCATCGCTCGGAACACGCGCTGCGACAGGTCCGCGTCGATCAGCTCGTCGCCGTCCGTTGAGCCCGTCGCGTACGTTTGGCCGCCAATGATTGCGCCAATCACGTACACGAGCCATGCCACCTGGTTCTCGATCGCAACGACCTGTTGGTGCACGGCTTCGTCGCCCATGTCGCCACCGCTCTGCTCCAAGATGCTGCACGCTTCAGCGTACTGGCTCAAGATCGGGTCGAGCACCGCGACAATGTACTCGGCCGACGACCGGTAGCTAAAGTGGCAGAGCGTCGGGAGCTTCTCGAGCTGCTCGTACAGTCCGCCTTCGTCGTCCAATGGGTTCTCGAGCGTCTCGTCCGCAGCGCATTGCTCGGCCGAGTCCAACCGCGACTGGACGTACGCTTGGATGACTTGCGGGACGCCCGCATCCAAGAACGTCGCAGACGACAGCGTCGGTGAGAGGCTACCGCCACCTCCTCCACCTCCAGCTGTCCCGGGATGGGCGTCCATACGCACGTACGGCAGTGCAGCAACGAGCCGCGCCCAGAGCCCGAGCAAGTAGTGCGTCGAGTTCGCCGACCACTGCCACTGCCGGAGCGATTTGATCGTGAACTCGGGCGTGCGGTCGATCCAGTCCTGGAACGCATCAGCTTTCATGAGCTCCGAGAGCTGGTAGTTCGACTTGAGCCGGCCCAAGAGGCGGCAGAACTCGTGGTAATTCTGCTGGTCCGATAGCCCTTGTTGGGTCGCGAGGATCGCACAGATGCCTGCGAGCAGCTGGGCCAAGAACGCAGCACGCTCTTTCTCTGGCGAGAAGAGATTCCGTCGCACAGACGCAAAGAGCATGAGCGCTTCCAAGCACTTGGCCGCGTTCGGTGGTGCACTCGCCGAGTAGCAGTCAAAGAGAAGCTGCATCGTCTGCGGATCTTGGACCAGCGGTCGCCACGACGTTGGGACTTGGAGCGACCCAGTTTCGTCCGCAGACTCGTCTGGGTTCGTCCCGATAAAGTCAAACGAGAGGCACTTGATCACGAGACTGAGCGCTTGGTCGCCCATACGCGCTTCCTGTGCGCCTGTGGCACCGCGAATGTTGTGGACTTGGAGCTGTTTGAGCGTCGTGAGTGCGACTTGGAAGATCCGAAAGAGCGCGTCTTCTCGGAACGACACGGCGATCTTGCGGTGGAACGTGAGGTTCCGGCCGGCGACGGGCAAGTTCATCTCGGTTACGAGCTCATTGAGGATCTGGAGCCCAATGATGCAGTGGTCGACGGTCGCTTGGAGGAATTTGGTCACTTCCGTCACAATCTCCCGGTGCTGCTCGTCGTCAAACCAGCCAAACTTCGTGAGCCGACACACCATCTGGATTAGTGACGTGGTCACAAACTTCTCAAGCGTTGGCCCTTTCCGGGCCAAGTACCCGAGCACGTAGTTGCCTACAACGGACGCAGTGGGTCGGATCGGTCGGTTAGTGGAGCATACAGAGACAGTCCATGCGTGGTGGTGGTTGGACGCCTCTGTTCAATGCAAGCGGACGGACGTACGGATATCCACACGCTGAGGCGGCGTAAAGTTGTTCCAGTGGCTCGTAATGAGCTTCGTGAGGCTGTTGCTCGCGACGAGCAGCGCGTACGGTGACACCGAGTGGTCGAGCACGTACTGGCACTGCGGGATGTACTCGGCCGACGACTGGAGCACGAGCACCGACTGCTGTGCACGCGCACGTTCCGTCTCGACCGCGCTCTCGTAGAGCACTGTGCAGAGCGTCTCGAGGTTGCGCAGCTGCGTCGCATCCATTGTGGGCGGTCGGACGTGTGTGTGTGGAGGGGAGGGGAGGAGAGGGGAGGGAGGGAAGGAGAGCCGCCTGCCTGCCCGCGACCGACCGACTGATCGACCTGTCGATTAGATCCTTTTCTTGAGCTTGGGAGCGAAAACTGCGGTTTGGCTGTTTTGCAGGCGGCGGCTGTGGGGGGATTTCACGGCGACGAGATAGAAGCGTGTGTTGGGCGGACTTAAGAGGAACTATCACGTTGAGCAGGAGACTGGTGCAGTATTTGTATCGGACGACTTATGCTGGAATATTAGATGTTAAGTTCGTTTTGAAGCAGTTTGATCCGACATTCGCTCAATAATACCTCTGTAACATTATATCTCCACTCTATTTTGTTCAACACTGTCTTGTATCGGCTACATACGTGAATGTAAGTGAGACCAAGAGGTGCCTGCACCCCAGCAACATCCAAGGATGTTCTTGGCTGCTCTTGCTGAGATACTGTATGCTACCGCCTTGTCAAATCATCAGCGCTTGTTCTTGTATGGAGGCGGTTGCACTGGAGGGTATCTGCTGAGTCAGCGTCTGGACATGCCCACCAACGACAGACGAGGAGAGCTGGCCAGGTGGAGTCGGTCGCTTGGTGGTCAGTCGACTGCACTTGGTTGTCCTCTTGTGGTCAGGATCCGCTCGGATTTCCTACAGCAGGATCTTCAAATTCAGGTGCATAAGATCTCTCAACGACATGGTCTCTGGGTACACGAGTCGTGCTGTCTGCTTCACCGCGTTCCCGTCCACGTCGTACACAAACACGTTCCGGAACCGCACGTGCGTGAGCTTAATGACGACGATCGCAATGAGGTCGTCGATGCTGACGAGG
>JAASFJ010000267.1:0-29599 GCA_023333755.1 Globisporangium uncinulatum
GAATTGGGACTCGGATTAGGTGTATGTTCGTCTCGCACAAAGCACCAATGTGTTTTCGTCACAGAAAGCGCTTTGCTCCGCCTCGGGATGCGCGAACGTGTCGAGGAACGCCTCGGACGAATTCGACCCGTCGTCAAGGCCATCGAAGGCTTTCTCGACTCCACTGGAGCTGGTTAGTATGACTCATGAGAGAGGAGGCTACAACAATCACATGCCAAGCAAACCGCAGACGCCACAAGACGAAAAGCCCACACTTCCCAGAAAAACTGCGTAAGCGAGAGCATGCTCTGAGTTCCGTTACCGCGCTCGCTTCTTCTTCGTCGCACGTGGCGTCTCGTCCTCCGTGTCACTCCCATGTCCCTCTTCTGCTGCTTCCTCTTCCACTTCGTCCTCTTCCTGATCGGCTTCTTCCTCGTCTTCGGCTTCTTCTTCATTCTCTTCCTCGCTCGGCGCCTCGAGCTCAGCCTTGGAGATCGTCGTGCCGTCCATGCGGCGGTTCTTGAGCACGCCTGTCGAATGCGCGTCTAGCACGCCGTTCGCACTCGCAAGCTCTTCGCTGCGGTAGATGAGCCGTTCGAGCAGCTTCTTGACCATGGGCACTTGCGCTGCTGCTGACGGGTCCTTCACGAGCTTCCCGTGCGCACAGAGGACTTGCATGCGTCGCGTGGCCACTTGGAGCTCGCTCAACAGCCGCAAGACGCGCTCGCTCTGCTGCAGAAAGTGTGCTTGGAAGAACGGCATGGCACGGAGCACGACTGCGAGGAACTGGCGCCCGCCTTTGAGCACGGACGCGACAATGGCCGACTGCTGGAAGCTCTTGGTCATGCACACGAGCAGCTTGAAGAGCAGCACGGCTTGCGCCAAGTAGTTGAACACGAACGCAACGTCGCTCGCACTGCCGCCACTGCCGAGGACGTCGAGTCGTGACGTCACGGCAACAAGCGCAGAGAGCATCGCACGGTGGTACACGCCGACGGTCTTCTTGTCGAGCGTCGGGAAGTCCGCGACGCGCTTGCCATTGCACTCGAGTACAGCGAGGAAGCCGTCGAGCGCGAGCGTCTGGATGCTGTCGAGCACGACCGCGCTGTGGCGTAGGTAGCTCGTTAGAAAGACGTCGAGGTGTGCGCTCTTGTAGACGAACTTGGCGTCGCCGCACGCCCAGTCTCTCTGCAGGAATGACAGTGCGAGGCTGCTGATCTTGGCGGCGACTGCGCTCGTGAGGCTCTTGCGCCGCCGCTGAGGGCCCTGGAGGTCGATCGCCACCGCTTTGCTCAGCACGAGGCTTGCGTCAAAGCCGGAGCCGAGCGAGAGCACGGACGTGAGGCACCGAAGCAGCGCCACTGCAAAGTCCAGGTTGTCGCCGACGATGCGGTGGTAGCGGATGATCACCTTGAAGAATCGCTTGATGATCTGCGTCGTGGGACAGCAACAACAGTGAGTGAGAGAGTGAGAGAGTAAGAAAGAGAGAGAGAGAGAGTGCGGCTGGAACCACATCACACCAAGAGCTAGAACGCACCTGCTGCAGGAGATCTGGGTCCTCTTCACGGTACTCGATGCGATCTTCGGCTGGCAACACGAGCTCCTGGAGTTGCTGGAGCTTGTGCAGGTTCGGCTCAGCGCTGCTCGCCTCGGCTCCGTCCAGGTCGTAGCTCAGCACAGCACCGACGACCTTGAGATAGTCGACAAGAACGGCCTTGTACTCGACCAGCTGCGCCTCAAGACTCTCGCGATCGAACGCGTCGTCAGCGTCCGACGCGAGCTGAGCTTGTGCGCGGTCCGCGACGCCGACAATGTGAGCGGCCAAGCGACCAGCAGCGTCCAGCACAGCGCTCGCCTGCAGCTTCGCGAGCAGGTCGCGGATCCCGAGTGCGCTGCTGCAATGTTCCAAGATGTCCTCGCTTCTGCTTGGCGCGCTTAATGTCGCGGACGAAGAACCCTTGGCCCAGAACCCTCCTACGGTCGACCGCCGCTTCTTGTCCTCACTGCAGCTTCGCTGAACGTGGTGCTCGAGGAGCGAGAAGAGGATCCGGACGAGCGGCATCTCGAGCGAGCCAGACGCGTCTTGAGACAGCGGGTTCATGGAGACCCTCGCTCGGGGCTGCAACCGCGCCGACTTGAGGATGCTCAAGACTTCGGGCTTGAGCACAACGAAGCTCTGTCGGATCGCCAGCTTGCGCTCGTCACCGCCAGTCGCCTTCTTCTTCCCTGGTGGCCGGCCCGCCTTCTTCTTCCCATCACCAGCAAGCTTCGTGCTGGTCGCCGACGCTGCTTCCGACAGAATCGTGGAGGCGCCTGGGGGACGGAACGCTGGACACGACGGCACAGCTTCGTCCAGCAAGACGGACTCGAGCAGCGAGAGATTCTCGAGGCGCTCTGCTACCTTCACGGCGTAGTACTCTTTCGTCTCGAACGCGAAGAAGTTGAGGACCGACCGGATCCAGTTGATGCCGTGCCAGAGTGTCAAGCACACGGCGTTCTGCGTTGACGTCTCGAGCGCGCTCAGATCCTGGAGCACCGACCGCCTGTATGAAGCACACGTAATACGATGTCCATGAGCATACTTCAGCTCAGACTGGTGGGTTGGCTTGGCTTGGTTTGGCTTGGCTTGGGTTCCTCTCTATGCTGCACGTACTCCATCAGCTGGATCGGGCATACCAAGACGCACTCGATCTCCGTGAGCTGGTTGCGGATCCGCGCGCACGTCAACAAGAGGCCGAGGAGCGGACCGAGGAAGAGCAGCGAGTGCTGCACTGCTGCGTTCGGCGACGCCACCAGGTCCAGGATCTTGAGGTACACTGGCGACAGCTGCGTAAGCGAGTACACTGTGAGGGTTCGCAAGCCTCCATACCCAGAACCCAAGATCGTGGGAGCCAGGCAAGTTGAGGACGAGGACGGCGACAATGACGCACCTTGTCGTCCAGCCCGACCCACAGGTCCGTCTTCATGGCGCCGTCGAGAACGAGTCTGCTGTACGTGCCGTCGTGTTTCCGCTTGACGTCAAAGTCGGCCATGAACCGATTCAGTAGCACGTCCGTGTAGAACTCTGCGACGACTTCGACCAGCGTCGACCCGTGCGCGTCCTGCGTGACACCAGAGACGAGCAGCTCCAGCTCGCGGAGCACGAACGTCAGGCACTTGGGGTGCGACAAGCAGCTCTCGTGCAGATCCACGACAGCGCGCTTGAGCATCTTGACGAGCTGCGGACTCGGGACGGACGGCGCGACCGCACCTCCGTTCAGTGATTGTGCAGCTAGGCGGTCAACGGCCGCTGTCGTGCTGTCCGTCTCGCGGAAGAACGTCAGCATCCGCTTCACTCGCGCGACAGCAGCGATGATCCCGAAGCACCGGTACCGCGTATCCTGGTGGAACGCCTGCTTCCGGAGCGTGTTGCACAGGTCCGGGTCCTCTGGCCCGCCAATGCCAAAGAGGATGTCGTAGATCTTGCGCACTTCCCCCGCTGTGCAGCTCTCCATTGCGTCGAGGAGCTGCTTGAGCGCAGGCAGGAAGACCGTGAGTCGGTTCCTCCGCTGCGCTGGAGACCGTGGAGCCGTGCGCTGGTGGTACTGGTGGTCGCTGGCTTGCTGAAACGACACGGCAGGCGACACGAGCGCGAGGAGCGTGTCGAGCGCAGCGTTCTTCGTGGCGGCAGTGCGGGACAGCGAGTGACTCAGCAGCGCCGAGATGACCTATCGCCCAGCGAAGTCGCAGCAGGTCAGCCGATTGATTGCCTCCTCCCGTACCTGCCAGCCTCTCTAGAGCAAGCAATCGATCGCGTACCTCTCCCTGGTAGAACGCAGTCTGGTTCCCTCCGCTGTCGTCGCTTCCGCGGCTCGAGAACTCTTCGAATAGGAGCTCAAGCACGAGCCGTCCCATCGCAACGCTCGCTGCGTCCGCTGTGTGTGTGATGAGTAGCGACCCGAGCTGCAGCAGCGACGGGAAGTACGCCTTGAGCGCGTTCGCGTGCGACTGGACGCTTTGCACCATGAGCTCGGGCGTGAGCACGCCTGCGTGCACTTTCTTCTTCACGACCTTCCCGATCTTCTTCTGGTGCTGTGGGATCGAGTGGGCGCCGATCAAGACCCAGCAGTCGAGCAGCCGCAGCGGCTGAGCCGTCCCAGGCCCGGACGCCTGGATCTTGGCGAGAAAGACCTTGAGCAGCTCGTCACGAAAGTAGAAGCCCTGCACGATACTTCCGAGGATCAGCGCTTCTTCGTTCCGGAACGTCCCTGACGTGGCCGACGCTGTGCTGTCTTCAAATGCCAGTGTGCTGCTCAGTTTCTCCCGTAGTTGGTCGACAATGCTGTCCATGTCTATAACCGGCGCTTCCTGGACAAGGTACTTGACGATCGCTGGCAAATCCGCAAGCGGAGACGAGTCCAAGCGCTCGAGGACGCACGCGACGACCGCTGCTGTCTGCTCGTTCACGACGTTAAAGTTCCCGAGCGCCTCGATGCAGCACACGACGAGCCCCGCGTCAGTGCGGATGAGTTCGAGCAGCGCTTCGACTACCACCTGGTCCAGACAGTCAACCATTCAGTGGTGGGTCGGTCAGCCATCGCCAGCCACGATAGGAGTATACACAGTATACACTCAACTGACCCCGCCGTCTTCGTCGCTTGCGAGTTCGGGCAGAATGTAGATGACGTCACGCTGGAGGCTTGGAGCGAACGCTGGGAGCGCACTGAGGAGCTGATGGACGAGCTGGCGCGAGTCCACGACGTGGTCCATCCACCGCAGCTCGCGTAGAATGAGCTTCGGCACGTTCTTTTCCATCACCTGCGCGTCCATTTCGGCCGAAAACTCCGAGAGCTGGGGAGCGTGAGTCAACCTACAATCGCTGTTTTGCAACCTACAAACCTCAACCTACACATCTCGAAGCTCTTACTGCTAGTACCTTTTCGAGCAGTGCGTCGACGAGCCGTGGTTGCAGCACATCTTCACGCAACAAAAGTCCCAAGAAGCTTGCGGTTGATTCGAAAGCGCCGCCAAGCCCCGCACTCAGTATCAAGAGCAGCACGTCGGCGTCGCCCAGCAGCTCGTCCAGCTCGCTCAAGAACGCGCGCACCGCCGGCCCGTCCCTCTCCGTGCCCAGCTTTGTCTGCACAGTGCGGTGCACAGCGGATTCGCTGCCGTTCTCCTTGTAGAGCTGCCACACGCCGCGCAACGTCGCCATTCGACCTCCTCGTTGTTGCTTTTCAAGCCAAGAGCTCCAAAGTGCAAGTGTCACTCTTGCGGGATCAGAACCTCCCTCGCTCGAGTGCATTTTGGCAGTTAATCCTCAATCTACATACAAACACGTTGCCAAACAGAGGAATCAAACCCCACCATGAACTCGAAGGAGGGTGCTTGTATGAGTGTGTGGGTGTGGGCCCTTTCCTCTAGTCCGACAAGCGGTGTGATGACGAGCGCTCCGTGGTAGCAGACGACACGGGTGACGCCATCTCCAGGTCACTGGCGTCAGGCACCTTGGCATACTGCAGCTTCTTCTTTGTCTTCTTCTTCAAGTCCAATCGTCCTCCAGACAGCGTTGGCGCCGCCGCTCCGACGCTCTGTTTATGTCCCCCTCCAGCGTCGACCTCATCGTCCGAGTCGTCGTCGGATGCTGGGTCCGTTGTCGCCGTGTCGATCTTGTGGTGGTACAGGTACATGGAGATGAGCAGCACCGAAAGCCCACAGGCAAACTCGAGCGAGGGCTTGAAGTGGAAGAAGAGCATCGAGAAGAACATGGTGAGCATCATGGCGATCGCGTGCGCGTAGATACACGCCATGTTGTCGAGGTACTTGAGGATTACGCCCATAGTGAGGCCGCCGATGCAGTTCACAGCGATGACAGCGACGGTCCAGCGGTTGTAGCCAGCAAAGAAGCCGCTCGTGGAGATCGCAGACGCTTCAAACACAAGCCCGACGCCGTTGAAGAGCACGCCGTAGGCGTACAACTGCGTGTTCTGCCACAGGAACGAGCACGCGCCTTTGCGCTTGAACGCCCACTCAGTGAACACGCTCGCACAGGACGAAATCGTGACAGCGACGAGCACGAGCACGAGGCCCACGAGCGCATCCGCTGGGCTTTCAGTCGTGTCTGCGGCGTCAGTTGGCGTTGCGTCTGTCATCTTGAGGTGGTCCGACTGGCTCGTGACGACACCGAGGAGCAGCAGAGCGATCGCGATCTTGCGGATTTCGCTCAGCTGGCGCTTGAGCACGACGCGGAAGAGCACGGCGGTCGTGAGGATCTTGAGGTTCCAGAGCACGGACAGTGTCGCCGGGTCCACGAAGCGCAGGATGACGTACGTGAGGTTGTTGTCCAGCATGTAGAGGAACGACGGCACCGCGTAGTAGAGCGACTCGCGCAGCGACAGGTCGGTTGGCACGCGCTCGCCTGTGACGACGAGCGCGAGCCCGCAGAGCGCGAGCTTGAGCACCTCGATGAGGAACGTGACTGTGACGCTGATGTACGGCACCTGGCCGTGCTCTTTTGACGCGTTGATGCAGAGGTTCCCAGCGCAGAGCAGCGCGGACGCCACGAGCATCCCTGCGATCGTGTGCGCGACCTTCATGGCCCTCGCTTCCCCAAGAGCGTGCGTGCGAAGCCGCGGCAGGCGGGACAGGAACAAGTACGCGAATGCGACACTGAAAGAGCGGGTCTGCTGTTTGACAAAGTGTCGCATTCACTCCTGTTTGCACCGTTACACTAGATTAATCTATTGAAACGGCGCTCCAAAAGACATTGCAGCCATCCAAGTCAATCACTCGTCCGCATGAGCAGCGGCGGCATGGGTTTGCGGCGGGCGCTCGTCGCGGCGCAGCTGCCGATGCGCGAAGTCAAGAGCCTGAAAGGCAAGTCGAGCGGCAGTGCGCGGTGGGTGCGACGCCAGTGGAACGACCCGATCGTGAAGCAAGCGAAGCGCGAGGGGCTCCGCTCGCGCGCCGCTGTCAAGCTCCGCGAGCTCAACACGGTGCGCGTTATGCTCATTAATATGGTGGTTTGTATACTTGTAGCGCTCAACCGCCGATGTTGCTCCCAACGAGTCCAGAAGTTCCAGCTCATCCGAAAAGGTGACGTCGTGCTGGACCTGGGTGCTGCACCTGGCGGGTGGACGCAGGTGCGTCCGTGTATGTGACATTTGCAACAGTATGTAACATGCGCCGAGGTCTCACTGGGTGGTGGGTGGCGTCACGGTGTTGTAGATCGCAGTAGAAGCAGCCACAGGCGGGGCTTCAAGCGCCAAGAAGCCGACGACGACCGTGACACCGGGCGACCGACCGCAGCAGCCGACCCGACCGGCTGTGATCGCCCTCGACCTGCGGCATTTTGACCCCGTCGTTGGGGCGTCAATCGTCGTTGGCGACTTCCGACACGCGAGCGTCCGCACTCAGATCGACACGCTACTTGGCGGCCGTCGAGCGAGTGTCGTGCTGAGCGACATGGCGCCAGCGTTCTCGGGCAACTTCCTCACAGACTCGCAGGCGCAACTGCGACTGTGCCACAATGCGCTCACAATGGCTGAGCTGTACCTCAAGCCTGGCGGCCACTTTGCGACCAAGATCCTGCGTGGCGACGGCTCGGAGGAGTTCCGGGACGCGCTCAAAGCGCGGTTTGAGTTCGTCAAAGGCATGAAGCCGCTCTCTTCGCGGGCCGAGTCCACCGAGATGTTTCTCGTCGCCAAGGGGTACAGAGGCAAAGAGGCGGCAGTGACGACAACGGAACCTGTTGAAGCTGTCGAGAAGTGAAAGAGCGAGAGAGTGGACCGTGTTGGGTGTGAAGCATGCATATTCAATCTATCCACTCTTCGACACACCACTGGCTGGTGTCCCATCGCCTGGGACTAGCTGGCGGGTGCGGGTCGAGTGGTCGCTCGCCCCACACACCGCAGAGGTACACCATCATGTCTTCTTCATATGCAGAGATTGTCCTTGTCGACTTTGTCCATGTCGACTTTGTCCATGTCGACTTTGTCGACTTTCTCGTCCGTCCTAGTTCAGGTCCTGGCCGAGACGCAGTGCGAGCAGCGTGTCGTGGTACTGGTTGAACGCGTCCTGGATGTCGTCCTGCAGCTGCATCGCGAGCGGGATGAGCTCGACGTTGACGTTGCCGCCAATCTGCGCCGACGCCGCCACACGGGGCGCAAGCACCTTGACTGCGTGGATCATCTCCTGGAGCTCCGTGTCCTGGCGCACGTCACCGGCCGCGTAAATGATCTTCTGCAGCAGCTGGTGCACAAGCTGCTCGACCTCTTGCAAGTCTGCGTCGTTCAGCGGCTCGGCTTCCGCCGCGTTCGCGAGTGCTTCACGCTCTTCCTCCTCCCAGCGTCGACGGGCTTCCGCGTACGCTTCACGCTCGCTAATGTCTCGCGTACGCAGCGTGAGGTTCAGGAACCGGTCCATGTGGACGTTCAGGAGCGCGTCTGGCATCTGCGTCAGCACCTGCGTCATGTACCGGTTCATCTCCTTCTCACGCTTGATGAGGAATTTCTCTTGCTTGTTCTTGCCCATCATGGACGAGAACGGGTGGCGCTTCGGGAAACGTGGGAACCACGGCGCGCGCTTCCCACGACGTCCTGACGCGGCGGCCTTGAGCTCTTGGTGCAGCGCGTTAAAGTCGTTGTAACGTCCGCCGACGAGCCACGCGGTCTTCGACTGCTCGAGAATGTCGCGGCCCCACGTGATGCGGAGGACGTACTCGGTGTACTCGTCGCCCCAGTTCTCGTCCTGCTGCTTCCGGTGCCCGAGCATCGTGCACGTGAGGATGCCGCCCTTGTACGGGATCGGCGGACCCGTGGGGAACTCCTGGATCTTCTGCACCGGGTTCACGAGGTTGTCGTCGTCCGCCGACATGAGCGGACCCTGTGGCACTTCACCGCCTTCGCCAAACAAGTCACGGCCGGCTTGCGCCAGCTGCTCTTCACGCAGCGCTGCACCGGCCACGGCCTCGCCCTCGAGCTTCACGTTGTCGTGCGCGGTCCAGCTCATGTCGGCGTTCTGGAGCGACTCCTGGCCAATCATCGCACCGGCGACGCCGGGCGCCCCGACCGCGCCAAACTCGCCCGCTTGGCCGCTCACAGCCGGCGTCGGCTGCACAGACCCGAGCGTACCGTGCGTCGCAGCGTACGCACCGACGGCCCCGCCTGCGCCAAGCGCACCAGCCGTGCCGAGCGTGCCGTACGCCGCTGGCTTCTTCTTCGACTCGTCGTCCAGTGCGTCGAGGCGACGGAACGCGTCGGCTTCCTGTTGGTGCGCGAACGACGCCGCTTCAGCTGCACGGGCCGCTTCCTCCGCTGCCACAGCAGCTGCGAGCGACGCCGCCTGTGCGCGGTTCAGCACTGCCAGGCGCTTCGCTTCTTCACGCGTGACAGAGTGACGGAACGCACGCTGGATCGCGACCGCTGCAGCTATGCGCTTGGCCGCCAACGCGCGCTGGCGCTCCTCTTCGTCACGCTGGGCCTGGAGCAGCCGCTCGCGCTCCTCGTCCGCGAGCTGAAGCTCGCGCAGACGCTGCTCTTCCGCTCGGCGCTTCGCGTCCTCGACAGCCGCGCGCGTCTTGCGGATGTGGTGCAAGCGCTGGACAAAGTGGCGCTGGGCCGCGAGCGCAAAGTACGCACTCTTCCAGCGCTTCGCGGCCGATTTCTTGCGTGCTTCCTCTTCCGCCGCAGCTTCTTCGAGCAAGCGCTTGCGCAGCACGCCTTCCTGGAGCTGCTGCCGGCGCTTCGCTGCTTTCTTCCGCCCGAGCTTCCCGCGTACTATCGCTTGGATCTGGACCGCTGCTGTGCTCTGCGTCGCGACCATCGCGGCCCGACGCAGCCGCACTTGCTGCAGCAGCGCTTTGAACGCGTTCGCAGCCACGACCGCTCGCACAGCTGCTTTCAACCGCTTGCGTGCGAGCGCTTTGCGGCGCATCTTGTTCCGGTGCGCGTTCCGGAAGCGGATAAAGTGCTTGCGGACCGCAAACATGCGCATGACCGCCTGCATCTTGAGGATCGCAGCTTTGCGGCGCTTCGTCTCTTCATACAGCCACAGGAACGCACGCTGAGCGAGCACTTTCGCCATCGCGTAGCGCCAGCGACGGCGCGCCATCCACTTGCGCAGCCGCGCGACGATCCACGGCCCCATCTTCTTCATGTCGACCTTCAGGAGCGCGTCAAGGAGCGCGATCTTGCCCGTCTTGAAGAACACTTTCGTGCGTCCGAGTCGGTACGCATCTGGGTCGACACGGAAGGACCAGAGCACGGCTTCCGTGAACGTCCGGTCGTTGTACTGGTTGAACATCGGGATGACCGACGGCGGTAGCACCGGCTTGTAGATGCGGCAGATCTCGTCGTACGACACACGCGTGGGGAGTCCGACTTTGAGCAGCTCGCACGTCGCTAGCATGCCCGTACAGCGCAGCTGGTCCACGACGTAGCCGTGGTCAAAGATACCGGCGGTCATGGTCGGGTTCGGCTTGATGCACCGGATAAAGTTGCACCGGGTAGCGTTGAGCGTGTCGACGAGATCCTTCATCTGGTCGCAGAACTTGGCCGACACGCTCTGCTTGTTAAGCTTACTGTTGCTTGACGTGGGGCCCATGAGCGACTCGCCGTCAGCTTTGCTCGCGAAGAGGTCGCGCACGAGCTGCGCGCTGCTCGAGACAATGAGGTCTTCGAGGTCTTTCGGGATCGTGTCGTTATTCTTGTCAATGAAGTTCCCAATCGTGTACGGCACACGCGTGGCAAAGTGCTTGACGATAAAGACAAACTTCTTGTCCTTCTCGTGCGGCGCGAGGAAGTGCGGGTGCGTCCCGTGCATCTTGTGTAGCGCTGCGTTCCACTTCTCGTCCGTTGGCTTGGGCGTCTTGGCCTCTTGGTCCAGCAGTGGGAGGATCCCGTTCGGCTTGAGCGAGATGAGATCAATGCACTCGCGATTGTCGGGCCACACAATCTTGCCAACGTCAATCCCTTCTTGCGTAAAGAGTTCTTGCTCAGCTATGAAGACTTGCTGGTTGAACGTCGCTTGGAGCGCTTCGTTCGCGTAGTTGATCAAGAGCTGCTCAAAGTCGTTCTCTTCGAACGACTCGAAACCAAAGATGTCGAGCACACCGATGAACGGGAGCTCGCCCCCACCGTGGCCGAGCGACGTGTTGATCTTCGCGACGATCCACTTGAAGAGGAGGTTGTAGACCGACTTGGCGATCGCGTCCCGGACGTACCCGCCTTCTTTCGCCGACCGGCGGATCGTGAACGTCTCGTCCCGTGTCGAGATCTCACGCTCCGTGATCACCCGCTGGAGCGCTGTACTGTCGACGCCCAAGAGCGCCGCACAGGACGCGAGGTACTGCGCGCCGTCGGCTGCGACTTCGCCCACGTCGCCTTCTGCGGTCTCCCGGTCGGTCAAGCGGATGTTGCCCAAGTGGAGGAGCCCTGCGAGGATCTTCCAGAGCTCTTTCTGCAGCCCAGCAGCGATGCCGACAGTGCTGAGCGCACTCACAACTTCGTCAAAGAGCAACTCGTCGTCCACGTTCGCGTCCGTGAAGCAGCCGCTCTGGTTCAGATAGTTGAACCGCTGGGCCGGCTCAAGCCGGAGGTCCGCTGCGAGTGCGTCGTTCGCACCCGAGAGGAGGAAGTAAAAGATGTGGAAGTTCCGCTCGCCGGGGATCTGCGCGACGACGCGGAACTTCTCGAGCAAGTACGTCTCAATGAACGCGCCCGAGAGCGTGTTCGTCTCGGGCCGGAACTGGAGCTTCATGAACTTGCCAAAGCGCGACGAGTTGTGGTTCCGCAGCGTCTTGGCGTTCCCAAACGCCTCGAGGATCGGGTTCGTGTCCCAGAGCCGCTTGTCGAGCTCCAACGCGAGCTGCTGCTGCTGGTCGCTCGTGGGTGCAATTGTCGCGTTCTTCGTAGTCGTCGTCTTGACAGCCAAGTGCTCACGTGACGTGAGGTACCGCAGCACAATCTTGGACGTCTCCGTCTTCCCAGCGCCCGACTCACCCGAAATCACGATCGACTGGCAGTGCGCAGGCGTCCGGAGCGCCATTTGCTGGAACGCCACCTCGGCGATCGCGTACGGGTGCGGCGGCCGCTCGCCCATCTGCGTCTTGATGTAGTCTTGCACCTTGGGTTCGACAACGCGGACGAGCGGGTTCACAGCGATGAGCACGTTCGCCATGAGCGTGTACGGCCGGAGGTTCTCGGCTTTCGACCGCGCGTACAGGTTCTCAAGGATCCCGGCTTCGTGGATGTAGTAGAGCCCCGTCATGTCGTCGACGACGCGTGGGTTCACCTTGTAGATGTCGCCAATGTCGCGCAAGTCGAGCGTCTCTTGGCCAAACTTGCTTCCGCTCACAGTGAGCACCATGCCGCCGTCTTTGCCGTGCTCGTCGAACTGGACGACCTCGACAATGCGCCACACGCGCTCGGGGTCAGGGATCCAGATCTGCGACCCAATCTCGACGGGCGCACTCGCGAGCGCTTTTTGCACTTCCACGGTGCTGCGGCGGCGCTGGTTGCTCGCTACGCGCTGCTTGTTCTCGAGCACGAGGCGCTGCGCGATGCTCAGGTGGCTCATGTCCACAGGCGACCCGCGCTTTGGCTGGAACCGGTCGTACGACGGCAGTGCGCTCGATGGCGCGACGCCCACGCGCGGGCGGTTGGTCGCCATCGTGCGTGAAGGGAGGAGGCTTCTCGGAGAGGGGGGAGGGGTGGAAGAAGCAGACGAAGAGAGGAAGAAGGAGAAGAACGAGGAGCGCTTGAGGGGCGGACGACGAGTTCCCGACTGGGGACAGACTGACCTGAGCCCGCTCGATCGATCGATCGACGTCGATCGGTCGACTTCACCCGACTCTTTTGAGTTTTGTGTGTCACACCCAGGAAATACAATACAAATTTCAAGTGCGTTTGCACTTCAAAGTGCAAAATGCGCGTGCCATTTTTTGGGGCGTCCAAGTTTTTCAGATATTTGGCGATTTGACGATTCTGAATTTTCATAATGGACAAGGCAATCTCGTAATTGATGCTTGCGACAAAAGCAAGTGGGTCGGTGCATCAGTGCGGGAGTAAACACATATTTTTCGTTAGGTTTTCAGCACAAATAAACCCAAATTAGCATATTTCACAATTGTCTCTAGTTCCAGTGGTTGGTAACCTTGGTTCTTCTTCCAAAAAATCACGAACTCAGTTGGCACCAAATTGCGACCTTCAAATTTGTAATTGACCTGTTCTACAGACAATCCCCTCGCCAAGTTTCAGCATCAAAGTTATTCCGAGATCTGACCTGGTCAACCTTTTCTGAAAGAAAATATTTTCTGAATTTTGACTGTTCCGGTTACCTTCATGCGACCTTTTCTAGATATGTCGAGAGTTTTTCTTGAAAAATCAGAAACTGAAAATATTTTCAGGTCGTCCGAAGAGGTCAACGTCCGCAACGCCAACCGATTAAACATCAACCACATAGTGAAAATGTCCAGTGGGGACAAGAGAGGTGTAAGATCAAGTGTGCTAATTACAACCAATGAACGACAGGTACAGTTTTAATGTAAGTTTTTTACTTTAGTAGAGATAGATTTAAGGGTGCAACCTGAAAACTGTTAGCGAAATAACAATAGTAAAACCAAGCTACTTCTCCCGAATAAACAATGACGGGTCCTTCTGCCCATGCACCAAAAAAGGATATTCTTTTACATACAGTACGTGTATTACCCGTGTATCATGTATGTTTATATCCTGCCTGAGACAGACCACAGAAATCGGTCAAATCGTCGCGAAACCCTTCTAAGTCGATTTGAGTTTACACTCCTGCGAGAAGATTGCCACGTTAAAATTCGCCCTCGCGAACTAAGCAGTGATACGCTCGACATACGAACTGAAGAGCTCGTTACATGGTACGTGTACGCCAGCCTGTTCAAATCACCAGCTCTTTTGGAGCTCGAGAGAACACCAACAGCACCGCTTTGCCTCGGATGGCATCAGGGACTATGGTGACAACGGCAGAGAGCGAGGGCGAGCGAGAGAGAGCGGCGAAGAGCCACCACAAGAGTACGAGCACGATCTAGGCGGCAGTACACGGTACGTGTACTGTTTGTGCGTGCATTGAACGCACAGGCCAGTAATTGATAGAGAGCTCTCGAACAACATCATCTTGCCGCTAACAGCAGCAACGGCTATGCCGACGATGGTAGACAGGGAAAGAGGGTGACGATAGAGCCACTGTGAGCCAAGCTGCACGCTCGAAGCAGCAGTACATGGGTGGTACATGTACCATGTACCAATACATGTACCATGTACCAATACATGTCTTAAGTCAAGATCACTTAGACGATCGTCACGCCGCTGTACGGGACTGCAGCGGCTGTGAAGACGACTGTCGAGAGAGACAGCAGTAGCGAGCTACAAACTGCTACAGCGCCAGGTGAGTACTGTCCGAGGGAGACCAGCGCAGACACACAATAAGAGAACGAAAGAGATCATGCGCTTCCCATTCACACAACCTGACATGCACCCTGCTGTAGCTCACTTCACGCGCACTCACTCACTTGGCTGTCAAGGCTCTTCGATGTCCCATCGAACTGAAGCGGCGAGTTCAACGAGACGACTTCGAATGGCGGCGACGGCAACTGCTCAAGTCGCCATCCGATCTTGTCGATCTTGGGTCGAAAGATCCCGCTGTTCATGGAGTCGTAGATGACGACCCGGCGCGCAACAGTGCCCACCACTGCGCAGCACCAGTGCGTGGTCGGGATGTTGATCGACAAACATAGGTACTGGACGCCAGACTCGCTGAGCATCTGCGATACACGAAGCAGAAGAGGGAGGGGGTCGAGCTCTTTAGCCCTCGCGCGCTCGCCGGTTTGGTGTTCTGTCATCACGCCCATGTACCGCGACGACGAGTGCTCTTGTTCGAGCATCTCGCAAAAGGCGCCGATTAAAACGTCGTCTATCCACTAGGGTGGCGTGCGATACACGGTGGAGTAGGCGTCGTCGGTCGGTAGTCCATGGGGAATACCTGGATGTTACATGGACGATACATAGTCCGCGGGTTGCCGGACCTCGGTTTGCTTGCTGGCGCTGACCGCAGGTGCTACTGTGAGTCGGAGCCAAATGAGGAAGTCGCCGCACACACTACAGTCCACTCGCAGGTTCTGCAGACGCGTCATGCATTCAACCTGCCCGCGAGCCTACATGCACTGTACATAAGCTCATGTTGTCGCACAGACCTCGTGAACGAACGCCTCGTCCACTCGCAGTGCACACAATAGATCTCATTTGCTGCGTTCGCGCCTTCTGTTGTCGCCAACACCCATTTGGTTGCTCATGGTAGGTCTGTGGTCGCGTTGCTCGTGCATGCGCGCTGCAATACCAGTTTTCCCACTAAATTAGCTCCTCTTGTCGTACAAACCTCGTATGCGCCTCGTAACACCCACAATATATCGCCTATGCTGCGTCGCACCTTCTGTGTCTACAACGCGCACTCGCGCGACTTGGAATTGCTCGGCGCGACCTGGAGCTGATCTGGCAGCCCAATCGCGCTCCACAGTGGATTTGCGAATGCAAATCACCCCCTTTGCGCACTTATCCGTTGGTGTGTGCGAACTACTCATTCGGTTTTTCATCCGTCACTTTTGTTCTCTGGATTCTATCCAGAGTTGTTACAGCCGTCTGACTGTAGGTCTGATTGGATCCCAACCCCTACACATTACATTTCATCATTTATTCCGCAATGCAATCAGCTATTCAAATACCTCTAAAATCTAAAGGAATATTTAATATTTTTGATTTATCGTGATTCTGCTCAGCCTAGGGTTACTAAACTACATTCGTGCTACCACATCTCCTCAAAGTCATGGCATGAAATAAAATTCACCCTTTACATATTATACAAGCTCAATTCCCTACCCGTTGAAATATTCTCCAATCTTATAAATGATATCTGATGTTGACCGATGCTCGGGCCACCTTCAGCAAAAATCACTTGATTGGAGCGTGCTCTATTGAGAATAACAGGGGATAAAGAAATGCAGGGACTGAGCCTGTGAAATTTTTCCTATGCATCAGGAAACTTAGCGTACATTTACTACCATAACATTTGTGGTTCGAGTGTGAACAGAGACATCTCGTCTCGCACTGATTCAACGAAGACATCATTATACAACAATGTAGATTGTATCTGGAGTTTTCTACTTCCTGTAGCGAACAACACTGCGTGGATCGCCTGGTAAACAAATTATTAACACTTACGCCAGAGCCTTCCTTCATCCGCATTGCACCATCTCCGAAGTGAATGAACTATGAGGTGGTGAAAGCTACGTATGCCCAGATGCCGCTGTTGTTGCGTTACTGTCGCACTCAAAAGGTAAGGCCATGCCAACCACCATAGTGCTGTTTGACTCGACATCGCGGATCGTGCTCACAGGGCGGTGATTTATGGAAGGCAGATGACTCTCGCCAACCTGCGACTGTAAAAACATCACCAATGAAAATCTGCATCCCCCCAGCAGATTTACTTAATTTCAGTATAGTAAATTTAACTCCGATACACGTCTTATATACAAATTTCAACTCAAAGCTCCAGTAGGGCACTACGACAGTCCTCACTTCGTTTTCTCCCCCCCGCCCACGCTCCTCACCAACTGTCCCAAGTCCTTGTCATCGCATCCGTTGCTGCAAGTCCGTTGTCTACGTCCACTCAGCCCCACGCAAGCAGTACTGAGGGAGATTCGTGAACGCTGTTTCTCGAAAATGAAGAAAGATTTTGAAGCAAAAACAATTGCACGAGAGCTGGAGATGCCCGTTTCCATCATTAATACCATTCTCCACAACTACCACAAGAGGGGTCACGCTCTGCCAGCGCCATGCACCGGACGTCCCCGCGATTCCGAACCGACCGACGGATTGTGCGCGCTGTTGAGAACAATCGATTCGCTTGTGCTGCAGAACGTGCAGCTGTGACGCCAGCGACGGTGCGAACCCGGCTCAGGACAGCAGAGATACATGGGGGAAGCTCCTGGAAGTAGCCCTTCCTCTCCAATGTTCACAAACGCGAGCGGCTCACGAACGCCAAGAGAACGATCTCTGCATTTCCGCGCGAGAGCGACTGGGAAAGTGTGCTCTCCATGGCACAGGGAACAACGTACAGGGGTGGCGCCGTACGCACGAAACCTTCAACAAGAAGTGTACCGTGCCAACCTATGGTAACGTGTGTACCTCTCTATTGGTATGGAGTTCTGTCTCGGCTAGCGGTGTTGGAACCTTGCGCTTTTGCGAGCAAAATGTATCTGGCGACTACTGCTTGCAGCTGCTACTGCAAGAGATACCGTTCAACCGCAAGCTACTCGGATCCCCAACCAACTCCATTCGTTCAAGACAACGCGCCTGCGCATCGAGCGGGGGCGACATTAGAGGTAGTACGATCCCTTCAGCTTTTCGATTTCCAACATCCACCACAATCACTGGATCTTAACAGCAGTACCATTCAAGAAGAAGAAAGCACATCGCATGGTTCACCATGACGGCGCAACGATACAAGCCCGGAGAGAGCAAGAGCTGAACCGGCTCAATGACGGAGCTCAAGGTGGTGCAAGAGACCACAACCGAGGCGGACGCCAAAACTCTCATCACGGAGTCGAGGGGACGGCTGTTGGCGGCAAAGACGACGCAGATCCAAGTAGCGGTCCTCGGCTCACGCGCGGAGCGGACAGTGCTTCGTGAGAAACGGTACGGGGGACACAAATTACTCGCACTCTGCTCGTAAAGGAAGCGCCAGGAACTGGAGCGGCTGTTGCTGGGTGCTACAGTGTACAGTGAGGAAGTGCAAGCGCTAGTAGGCAGAGCTGGTGCCCGCACACGAGTCCGCAAGGACTTATTTCCGAAACTCCATCAAGCAGCAGAGGCACAAGAACAACTTCACAAGGCGCTGGTTGAACTCCGGGATGGGGGCGACAAGTCGGGTCTGGGGATCTTCTCCGCAACACTGTAGCCGGGGGACGACGAAGACGACATCGCCGAACTCGACTACTAAGGGCACCGTGACGCCAGGAGGCAGCACAACGGGCACCAGAGAGGGCACCGACCTCTTCGGCAAGCTCCACGTGCTGCACCAACAATTCTCCAACAGACGACCGCGACAACACAAAGGCGGCACGACATGGGCAACCACTGTCCTGTCCCAGAACGTCCGAGGTTTCAAGACGCAAGAGAGAACGAAATAGCTCGTCGCATGGAGAGGCAAGACAAGAGCAAGACGAAGAGACATCATCCTGCTAAAAGAAGGGCACGTCATTTCGGCGGTGGAGGCGGAGAAACTGAACAACAGCTGGAACAAGATGTGGGGAATTGCGGGTGAGAGCAGGATGATCACATTATCTGGTATTGGCCGGCACCCGATCGGCAGGCGTGGCCATACTCGTGAACCCGACAACGGTACTGGCACCCCAACCTTACGACGAAGCAAGGTGGACGGAACGGCACATGGCGATCACACCCGGACGAACGATCAACGCCAGCGTGTACGCGTGAACACCTGAACAGAGCGAGAACAGTTTTTCAAAGAGTTGCGGCGAAGCTACAGCGGAAGAGCGGACAAGGTGATTCTTGGTGGCGACTTCAAGTGCCTGTTGAACGTACAACGGGACCCGTGGGGCGGAGGAAAGACGAGCGAGCGGAAAACCCGGCGCTGAGGGAGCTGTGTGAACACCTAGACTTGCACGACACACTCGAACTAGCAGCCGGCGAGCCGAACATAACTCGAGAGCCGCACCAACACTTCACCTGTTGGCGAGGACGGAGCGCCAGCCGCATCCACAGAGCGCCAGCCGCATCCACATGTTCAATGTAGCGACCTCTCTGAGTGTCTTGGTTCAATGGGAGCAAGCGGAGCTACCGAAACGACACTCCGATCACCAAGCAGTGGTTCTCACGGTGAAGGACGCCACGCGAGGGAGACCGAGGCGCCAGCAAGCAAGAGTCCAGTACCCGGTACGAACAGAGGCCCGTCGGCGGTGAGCGAGACCATGCAGAAGCGGATCACGAGCATATGGAAAGGCATCAAGGAGGCAGACCGAGTCAGCTTGGGACAGGGCAGTGCGCGACTTGAAGACGACATCAATCGCGTCGCTAAGGCTGAGAGGAGAAGAACCCAAGCGCGGTCAAGCGGATTCAACAACGGGAGAAAAAACCCTGGAGTTCGCTAACGGAACTCATCGAGGCACTAACAGAACGACAACGGGAGCACTCAGATCTCAATTTGGGGTCACGCTGAGCTCAACTCCGGCGCAAGTACGACACTTCTTCCAGAAGATCTCGAACTGGACGCGCGACCAAACCGTCTCCAAACTGACACCGAGGCACAGCGCGTCCAGACCGCATGCATCTGTCGCAGACATCATGGCGGCTGGGTGGACCCAAATCATCGGTAAAATCCACGCGCAGATGGCGCCGAGGCGATGAGAGCGCCTATTCGACAAGCACGTACGAGTGCCAGCACTCCGAAAGGTAAGTGCGAGTTGGAATGACCGCTCTCTCAGCCGATCCAGTACAGCGAAGTCGAGCAGGCAATCCGGTGTAAGGCGTGGCACAAGGCGCCCGGGCTAGACCGGTTACTGAACGACTTCTTCATCGACTACAGAGAGGAGCTGATACCTTGGCTCACACCGCAATTCAACGAGATGCTCTCGGGGGGAGACATTCCATATGAGTTCGCGCAAGGGTTGATCATCCCACTGAGGAAGAACGGTGACTCTGACAATGCAATGGATTACAGGCCGAGCACGCTCCCACAGTCGTGTTACAAGGTGTTCGCGAAGGTGCTGGTGAACCGAGTACAGGACGGCCTTCACACAATCATCGGGGACTCACAACAAGGCTTCGTGAGAGCGCGGCAGCAGGATAGTTCGGTTATACTCATGCAAGCAGTACTACACGAAGGCTTCGAGGACAGCACGGCACACGCAGACGACACGCCGGCGGTGGCGCTGCTCGACTTCATGAAAGCTTCCGATACCCTCAACAGAGACTTTGTGCTGCTCGAGCCCAAGCACTTTGGATTCCAGAGTGGCTTCGTGCGACTAGTGGGCAAGCTTCACGACAACACAACGGCGCAGTCCGTGGTGAATGGAGAGCTCTCAGCGAAAGTGCCAGTGCGGTCCGGCATCCGCCAGGGCTGCCCGCTGGCCCTGCTCCCCTTCATCATCGCCGCGGAGACATTGGCACTGATGCTCCAGGCGGACCCGCAGCTACGCGGGATCCCTGTACCAGGCGGCGACGGGGAGACAGTTACAGTGGCAGCGTTTGTGGACGACACTGCCGTCTATCTGTGGAACGCCGAGCTGATCCCGAGGCTTCTGGCCCAACTCAACGTGTTCGAAGAACTCTCGGGGCTCAAAGTAGAGCCGACAAAGAGAGTGGTTGTCTTCCTCAACTCGGCGATCGTCCAAACTGAATATGCAGGGATCCAGGTACTCCAGCCAGGGAGTACGACAAGGTACCTCTGAGTGCGAGCCGGTCTCAGAGAAACGGCGACTGCTAACTGGCAGTACAGCATCGCCGGACTGACGGCACGTCTAGCAATGACTGCGCACGTCACGACGTCGGTGGTCGAACGCTTCAAGATCCTGAACGTGGTCGCCCTTCCAGCGATCATGTTCACTGCCCAGTTCAACAAGGCAAGTGACCGCACAATACAAGACCTCGACAACCTGCAGAAACAGTTCCTATAGAGCGGTAGACTCAGCACCACATGCAGCAGGCACAAGATCAACCCAGGGCTCCTCTTCTCGCATGTCAAGCACGGAGGCCTCGGTTTTCTCTCTATTCGTGTGGCAATGAAAGCACTGCATATGCGACGGGCAACGGGTTGGCTTTTGAGCGAGGGCAAAATTTACAAGACATGATGGGAACACCTGCTCCAGCGGGGAAGGCGGAAGGAGAACACGTGCACACCAGAAGAAGCCTGTCAGCGACGCACCAGAGCAGCACGGGCAAGAGCGTCAGTGCCTGCGGACGGCATGGAGCTCGTGATTCAACACTGGGTACGACAGGAGAACAGAGCAGCCCACTGGCGCGAGGAAGCCCTGAGCCAGCAAAAGAGGATGAAGGAGAGAGCAACCGTGACGCGGACAGCCAACAGCAAAGCGATCCTCCAAGTGGTCGATAGATGGACACATACGGACTAGAAGCTCACGCCGGAGGCAGTCAACTTTTGGCCTGTCTTTGACTGGGCAGACAATCCGCGGATAGTGGACGAGGAAGGCAAGATGTTGAGCCCAAAGCGGTACACGCAGCTCCGCGCTTGCCGACTGGCACGGCTTAACATTCACCAACTGAGCGATACACGGTGGACCATCACTCCCTGGCAAAACGGCACACGAAGGACGAAGCTACAAGAGAGGTGGCTACGAGACTGGTTCGTGAGCATCGTGGTTTGCAGTCCAAAGATACCAGTCGGAGGGAAGATCGCGCTCACAACGGAGATCACACGCTGAACGCTCCGAAATTCCGGCTGGAGTACAAGTGGGAGACGGGAGGGCTGGGGATAACGATCGGCACGGCGACGGCACGCGACGGGGAACAGCGGCAGTTCATCGCGCTGCGACGTACGAGGACGACTTAACCTGGACCACACTGGGCGGCGGCGAGACAGCAGAGACGAGACAGGACCTGCCGACGTTCGAGAAGGCAGAGTCGAAGACGGGGATAACTTCGTTGTCCACCCACTCGCTTGCGACATCCTGTGGAGAGCGGAAGCCGGCACACATCCAAAGCATCTACGACGAGAAATGGGTCGGCAACGGAAGCGCAGCTTGAGAGAACTGCTTATCCACCCACGCAGGCGAGCAACGGTCGACAAGATCAAAGGAGCACGCGAGACGACACCCTGACACGAGCATCAGCAACGACAGACCATCACCAAGATATGGGAGTCAGGAGGTGGACTGACCCACTTCCAGCGGTGGTTCCACTACTGCAGCTGAACCTGTACCACGCCCGCCAGAGCATTGCCAACGAGTGCACGCTCAACTCTGGCTGCAGACACATGAAGAAAACAACGGCACACATTCTCTGGGAGTGTCGCACAGCAGAAGGAACATGGGACCTGGCTCTCACCAAATGGACGCAACAACGCCTGACGGGGGAAGCAGCGGATGCACAGCGACATGAAGCGCAACGGAACATCGCAGCGAGACAAGCACCGCAGCCAGCGCCCGGCTTTAGTCATCGGCTACGGGAGCTGTACGGCTTTTTGGGAGACAAACACTAAGACGCAATGGAGAAGACTTGGAAGTTCGTCACGACGGTCACAGTTACGACCCTCTGACAAGCGAGAAACGACACAGTTCACAGCGGGCAACCATCAACACCACAGGAGGTCCCCGAACGTGCGTGGCAAGCAACGATACAACAGGTGCGCGCGGTCAGCGCCCGCTTGACAAGAGCGAGAGAAATCAGGACGGCGAGCGTCGCAATGTGGCAATGCGCGAGCATCCTGGAGCAAGAACAGCCAGATGACAGCGGGA
Organism: Globisporangium uncinulatum; assembly: GCA_023333755.1. Taxonomy (NCBI): domain Eukaryota; phylum Oomycota; class Peronosporomycetes; order Pythiales; family Pythiaceae; genus Globisporangium; species Globisporangium uncinulatum. The sequence goes on from JAASFJ010000267.1 coordinate 22,472, forward strand.
AGAAGTGGCAAACAGCACGACTGTACTTCGATGGCGGCGCCAGGAGCATGCCGGGGCCGTGTCGGAGCGGATGGGTGCTCCTCAAGCGCGACAACAACAACGCCTGGGCGATGGAGGAGTGCGACCACAAGTACCAAGGCGGGAACCAAACGAACAACTACGGGGAGTACGAGACGCTAATTGAGGGAATGGCACTGGCGTGGAGGAGAACAGACAGCGCGACGACGCACCTGCAGATCCGCGGCGACAGCAACATGATAATTAAGCAAATGACAGGGAGAGTAGGCATCGCGGCGGCGGACTGAAAGAGAGTGCCAATCGAGCGAAGGAGACCAGCCGTGAGTTCGGCTGGGTCTTGTGGGGACATGTGGGACGCGAACGAAACCGGATGGCCGACTATCTGGCGAACATGGCGATGGACAGCAAGGGCAATCACATCATGACAACAACCGAGACGGGTGCTGACGAAGACCGACGCGAGAAGATCCAAGCGTTCATGCATAACGACACCAACGAGAGAGGGTGGCTGGGAGCCGAGCACCCTGCTTCTAGCATTCCAATAGGAACATCTTAAGCACACGCCGATAGATTTCCTTCACAAGAAATATTGCAAACAACTGCTATATGATTCTGATTGGCCAACATTTTGACTCACTCGCTTACTTCACTAGAGGCAAATAAGTTTGCATCATGGACCTGCCCAGTTTTTCTGTCTGCCGACTTTTTCCGTCGCCATTTGTACTCAAAGTCCGAACTCTGATTTCGATATATTGTGATCGGAGGGTCACGATTAACCTGGACAAACATTTTCCAGTCACTCGTGCAGGCGAGTTGACAATTAATCTGTTTGAGTCCGAACTTGGGACACAGGGGACTGTCACGCTCAAGCAGGGAGCATTTTCCGCGACAGCCCCGACCACCGCTAGCTCCCAAGCAGATGCAAGACAAGTACGTGTGCACATTAAATGAGAGAGCGGTGGTGGTGTGTGTGTTGAATGCATGCACCAATGATGACGATGTAATGAGTGTGCCCGTGAATAAACAGCAATTGCGAAGCGAATATGCGCGTGTGTGAGTCTCGTGTATGAAGTCGTTTGAGTGACCGCATCAGCTTTTTGACCGCAAGGGAGAGATCTGATTTGCGAGACATGCGAGAGGAGCACAAGAAGGCTAGAAACCGGAGTATGTATGTGAATGCAGCTGCGCGCTCTGTTCTGTCTTTTTGTGAGGTTAGATTGAACGAGTTCTGCAAGGTGAGAGCTATTGAAGCTCAAGTCTTCGGACGATGTGGCCACTCTTTCAGTATAGCAGAGACCGCACCGGTAAAGTTGCGCTTGCGAGAATTTCCATGTGGGTGAAGGGCGGTGAGTATCCGGGTCTGCGCTTCTTGGGCGAGCTGCCGGATGTCGTCTCGCCATTTCTGCTTGGCGCCGTAGCCGACGATCTCGTGGCTGCGTGGGGGGACTCGCGCGTCGAGCATTGACGCCACGATCGATGCATTATGGGGAGCGGCTCGCTGAGCGTGGTTTTTGCGGCCACACAGTACGTCTATCAGGCTGTCGTGCCAGAATCGGTTAAGAAGGTCGCTGAGCTTCCATCCCTTGATAGACATCAGATCGCGAGTCCACAAGCGAGACGTGGCGAGGGGTGCGGCCAGAGTCGCTTCTCCCGCGGTGGAATCTGTCCCAGCAGTTGTGACTATGGCAGCTAGCACCAGGTCTCCATTCGAGCAATGAGGTTGAAACGGCTGGTGGGGTCGGGGGAGCGTCTCGGCGTCGAGGCTGTCGTGAGCGGTGGACGCGCGGGTCGTCGCAGACTTGGTGGCGAGGCGCGCAACGATTGTCAATACTTGTGATTGAACGTCCGCACCCTCGCGAAGCTGACGTGAGATGCTTTCATGTTGTGCTGTGTGTTTTTCTTGAAGATTGGCTAGCACTTCGAGTTGGCGCGAGGCGGCGTCGACACGGCTGGGATCGTCGCCACATCCACTGCGGTTTGGCTCTGGAGCCCGGAGAGTCGGCCGATCGCGTCGCCTACCGTCACAAGATGGGGGTGCTCGTGCTCGGCGACGCTCCTCGAAAGGCTGGCGCTTACCTGTGTGAGCGATAGTGAGCTAGCATTTCCGAACACATAGCGTTTGCGTACCGACTCTCCCCACTCCCTGAGAACTTGCACAGCCGTCTGCTTTGTGAGAACAGGATCTGCAACCCGAGCAGCCCGAACAACTACGACATGAAGCGAATGCTGACGCCTCGTTGGGTGCGTAGTTTCAAAGTACAATAGCGGTGACGTCGCGAGCACCTGCTTGAATGAGTCGCGTGTAATGGCGTGTGTCGTGTGAAGGAAGAACGCGTCAGCAAATACACGCTGCTGCCGACCACGAGACGTACCGACTTCCAGTTTTCGGGGCTGCACATGTGATCACGGGTTGCTCCAACCGTCTAGCACTCTCGCCACTCGGTGGTCAACGTTTGAGGTCTCCGAGATGTATTCGAGGAGCGTGTTGAACCCATCCATGGTCCATAGACCGTGATGAGCCAGTTCGCTTGGATTGACATCAGAACTGAGTGCAGCAACTGCCGCTGATCCCCGGCGGCTGGAGTGGGATTTGAGGTTGGGTGTGATGCCAGGTGCGCGACCAAGTACTTTGAGAACGCGATTGATGTGGGCTGGCACGTTCGACTGCTGTTTACTCTCCGCATTGACTTGACTGAACGCCCGACTTGAGCCGTTGTACGGATCTGCTGCGAGCTGGGCTGCAAGGCAGTGGCGTGGATCAGCTTCACAGCGCACCCCCGAGGGGAACACTGCCACAGAGTGCTGTTGATTGGTCTTCGTTCGCATCATCCGCTCCAACAGGAACGACCCCCACCCACTGCAAGTGTGAGAACGCCATGTCGCCCACGTCAGAGCTGCGACCCACAAGGCCCCATTGAGAGGCCAGAAGCGACTGCTCCTTCTGTGACGCGGGGTTGTCCTTCTCAAAGAGCGCGCGCTTGAGGGTGTTCAAGTCTTCGAGCGTCATCAGCGGGGATTTGTCGTGCAGCGGCTTCCCTTCGTTGTTGCTCTTCTCTAAATACTTCTTGCGGAGCGTTGCGCGCAGCTGTCTGTACCAGCTCTTCTGGTCTCTGAAGAAGGGAGTGTGCGTTTGATCTGCCAATTGTCTCTTCACGCTGCTCAAGTAGGTAGTCGAAGCTGAAAACCTGATCGCTGGGTCGTTGAACAGAAAGGCAGCAAACTGCTAATGAGGTCCTCGTTCATATCTTCTAACGTGATCGTCGTCGTCGTGAACTGGTAGTTCGACGCAGCAAGGAACCGGTGGAACTATTTCATTGCTGCGTTGGCATGTTGATTTGTTGCAACAGCGTAAGCAGAGTCCATCCGGTTCTGCGCGTTCTCACCAGTGGCAGGTGCTGCGTTCATTGCGCCGTGCTGTGTGATGGCGCGAAGCTTCTACTGAAGTGCTCGACTCTTCGTGATCAATTGTACTTAACGAATCTAAATGAGTAACCTGTCCGATCAAATTGTGTTCGGACAATCTGGACTTAATCCACTTCATCGTTTATCTTCCGATTTATCTTCCGATTTATCTTCCGATTGACTCGCATTCAAATCTCAAGTCAGGAATTTCGGAATATACAAGTTATACCTGACACAACCCAGTCTCTTGATTTTTGTATTGCACCTGCAAAGCCTCTTCGTTATCTTCCGATTTCTGGAACAGTCGACGCGGAACTTATACGACCGCCGCACCACATCTCCCTTGCTTATATCATTCACAGAACTGCCTGTCGTGGAGCAAACTGGACGAACGAGCCGCGCCTGAGGCTCGCAGAGATAGAGCAGGACGACGAGCGAACACACCTTAAGTGCAGGCGGGTGACCGACAGCGTGCTCAGCAACGAATAGTGCGCGCTCGTGATGTATGGGCGTGCTGAGCGAAAATGTCGACACGAGGCTAAGGTTTTATTCGTGTGCGCGTGCGTGGTTGTCGCCGTAGGCAGAGCGAGCGATCGCAGTGGCGCGGCGCTATTTCCGTGTGAGTTCGCCAGCAGACTGCTGCTGAAGCGTGCGTCGGAGGCTGTTGGGTGGTCGTGTTGTTGTCGTGGTGCGTGTGTGTGGTGCGGGCGAGTGGACGTGGCCGCGAGAGCACGCTCGTTATGTGTGCGTGTGCTGAGCGAAAATGTGTGCTGGTGGCTAAGTTTTTTTGTGTGTGTGCGTAGTTGTTGCAGCAGAGCGATCGATCGTATTGGCGAGGACTTCTTCCGCGCGAGTCTGCCAGCTGAAGGAACGAAATCAAGATGCCAAAAGACAGATTAGCAGAGCGAGCGGCAGTGTGAGCAAAACGAGTATGAATTGATGTCACCGCTTCCATGCTCTGAGAACCCCTGACACTGTCCCTGTGTTTTGTCGTTTGCGCGATATGGATGGTGTTCTGATGTACAACAGCATTTGCCTTTGAGCTTCGAACACCGCTGTTCTCGCAGACTCCATCCACGCATCCATGGGCGAAAGCCCTCGTGGTCGTGGGTATCGATCGCCAAGAATCGACCGCGCAATGGCATCGGCGCTTCTGATGTCTCGCTGCGCGTGGCAATCTCTCTCGATTGGTACATCCGCTAGCTTCTCGACCCAATATCGGAGCGGCAAGCTGGATATCATCCAGCCTTTCAACGAGCTGAGATCGTCTGGCCAACGGCGCAAGACCGACTCACTCTGGGGTATGGTCTCCTTGCGCACAGGTATCGTTGCCGTGGGAGAGGCTTCGAGAGGAGCAGGTACAGCGCGCTGTCTTTCCTGCGTTGCTTGGCTCGACGACTGCAGCAATTGGGCGATGGATGAAAGATGAACTTGGAGAGCTGACAAAATGGCGGTGTTCTCGATCTGCTTGACCATCATCGACTCGTGCTGCCGATTGAATTGCTGGTTCATGGGCTCAAGCTTGCAAGCGACTTGGGATACTTCGGCAGTGGTCGCCGCTTGTACGTGGGCAATGCGCGACAGCGTTGCCTAAACGTCGGCATCTGTGACAGCCATTGTGCTGTCGACAACGCCTGCTACAAGCAGCGGTAACGACCCCATGTTGTGGCGAACAAAGCGACGGCGTATGTGAGTGCCCCATTCGTGCAGCTTTATGCGGGCTTGTTAGATAGTGTTGGCACCACCCGAACTTTGCATGGCAGCGAACATTGCCGCGTCGACGACATGGTGCTCGCAGGCAGCCGTCGTGCCCGCGAAGTACAGCAGAAGCGTAGCGGAAAGAGCGCAGAAGAATGGCTCCTTTTGACAGACGTGTGTGGTAGTGCTCGAACAAGCTTCTCGCAAATGCGCGCTGCTCTCTCGCTTCGTCGCCCACCTCTCCCAACATCGCGGATTGCACACTTCGCGCTGGCTGCTGCCACCCATCCAGCACTCAAGCGACCTTTAGGTCGCTGCTGCTAGTCTCGGCGATGTACTCAAAGACTGTGCTAAAACCATCCATTGTCCAGCGTCCCGTGTGAGCCAGGTCGCTTAGCTTGACGTCCGCGCCAGATGCCGCCACCACCGCTGCGCCACGCCGACTTGAGTGCGAGCGCAACTTTGGCGTGAGCTGCTGCGTTGTGCCGCTGCTGCTGAGTGAGTAAAACAGGCGGTTGCTGTATCCGCTGACGTTGTTGTGCTGTGATGGTCCGAATGCTATCTGGCTGAACACGCGTTTTACAGCCTGTATGGCTCAGCGGCAAGTTGCGCAGCGAGCGCGTGGATCGGGTTGTATTGCCATCGCAAGGCTGTAGAGAACACGGACACTGAGTGTTGTTGCCGGGTCTTTCTTTGCGTGACGCGCACAATCAAGTAGACCCCCGTCCACTGAAAATCGCTGAAGCCGACGTCGCCCACGTCGGAGTGTCCCACTAGCGACCACTGAAACGCAACCAGTGCCCTGTCTTTCATCGCCCTCGCATCGTTGCGCAGCCAGAGGCGCGACGTTATCTCCCGCAGATCTTCCTTGGTCATCAGTGACGCCTTCAACTGCAGCGGCTGCCCCTCCTCCGCTGCACTGTCGAGGTACTTTTCGCGCATTGTGTGCCGAAACGTCGCGTACCAATCCTACTTTTTGATGAAGAAGGAGGTCCCTGTCTGGTCTACGACCTGGCGCTTGACGCTGCCGAGGTGCGTAGAAGAAACCGAGGAGCCGATCGCAGCGTCTGCCACGAGATACGAGGTGAACTTGCCTATCATGTCTTCGTCGACGTGCTCCGCAGCCATTGACGAAATCGTGACCTCGCAATCTTAGTACACTGTGAGAAATTGAGCGAACTTCTTGATGGCGGAAGTCGCATGAAGTTGGGTTTTACTGTGTGTACTTTGCGTCCATTAGGTTGATGTGCTGTTGCTGCAGTTTGGCTGGCTGCTCCTTCTGCTGCTCCTGCGGCATCTCTTGCTGTTCCAGCAGCAGCTGGTGTGGCTCGTCGTGGTGCCCCTACGATGCCACCATGTTGCTCCTCTCGCTTGTAGTCCTCAATCGCTGATCTCGTTGTTCTCTCGACTCCCTCTAAGCCCATGCAATTCGTACTTAAACGGCACACTAGTGCGCTTCGATCCGAACTTCCGATTTCGGACGATGAGCCAATAAACCACGTCATAACGTGTTCCCCACAACCTCAAAGGTGGATAGGGAAGCCATTTCGATTATTATGTTTTTATACAGTAAATTTGTAAATTCCAGGTTTGTTCAAGTTCTCTATTGTGGTCATTCTTTTCTCTAAATTTAGAATATATAGACAACACACAGTTGGATCACTCACAGTTCTGGAACAAATCGGGTTGTGGAACATCGTTTTCAGGGACCAAAGTTTGCATACTGAAATCAAGTCAAATAAACTACTTTTCAGTTGTCGCCCACAAGAACACAAGAACGCATTAAAGGTGGCCCTATTCACAATTTCCATGCATTATTTGAGTTTTTGTTCAAGCACATCGCCAATCTTTGAAATTTATGAGGTTACTAAACCATTTATAAATTTTCAAAACCAATTTTAAAACATTAAATACATCAAATAGATGTTAAAAACGTAGAATTAACCCATTTTTAACAGAAATTTTGTTATTAACTGTTCTAGACATGTGTTCCAAGTTGAGTCACACTGA
>JAASFJ010000268.1:0-29532 GCA_023333755.1 Globisporangium uncinulatum
CTCTCCCTTCCGCTATCACTGCTGGGCTGCTCGAAGATGCCTCGCCATGCAGCGTCCTCGCCTTGATACCATGCCGCTTCTTTAGTCGATCGAGCCAGCCGGACGAGAACGAGAGCATCTTGAGCTTGCTGTTGTCGTCGCCGTGCGCCTCTTGAACCATGCGATCCCGGATTTGCACCGCTTTTGCTTGTATGGTCGCGCCAGTCACAAGAGGGAGAGGGAGGCGCTCGCACATGCCCACCCAATGTACTAGCTCATCCTCCAACGCTTGGCTCGTTACTGCTCTCCTCGTCTTCTGCGAAAGCTGTCCGGCACGGTGGGCAGGCTCGCCACGCTTGAGGAGCAGGCGGAGCGTCGATGGGGCCGGCGGATGCGGAAGCGAGAAGCGAGTCGCCACCCAGGCACATGCCTCTTCTTGCAGCAAGTCGGGGTGGGCGAGGTAGTGCCTGAGCAGCGCGCTCTTCTGCTCTGCGGTCATGCGCACCCAGCTGTAAGTGGAGGGGATGCGTAGGTATGCTTGTCTGGTTTGCGCGGCGTGCGGAGGAGCGGTGTGAGTGGCGAGTCGATTTCAAAATGAGAGTCAGAGTAAACTGCCTGCGCATCGTCAAATTGATCACTTTTGAAAGGGAACTATTTCATGGCGACCGCACTGCTGAGGAAGTTGACTGTACGTGGTAAATCTAAGTACGTATGTACTTATTTATGGAAATTCCTCCAGCAGCAGCATGAGCGCCGTTGACGCGCACACGAGAGCCGCCGCGCCTTCCGTCTCGCGCACCAGCAGCATGCAGTCGGGCCCGCCCGAGCTCCGCCTCTCTGTGAGCGACATTGCGGTGCTCGAGAGCGAGCCGCCGCCGCGCAGGTCCGCCAGCAGCGACTCTGAATGGGGGTCCTTCCGTTTCTCGCGCGCCGTGACCGCCGCCTCGAGCCGCACGCTGCGCGCGTTGCGTGGCGACAGCACCGAGCTGTCTTCTGTGTCGTCTACGAACGCTGCCGGTGACGGCGTGACACGCAGCAGCCGTGTAGGGAGCGGTGCTGTGACCACAAGCCGCGCCGGCTCCGTACCACACCTGCTCCGGTCCGTTGTGAGCTACCTTGGGCTCTCGATGGAGGAGACGTTCCTGTGTCAAATCTGCTTTGAGAACGTGCCACTGACGCGCGCGTTTCGGCTGCGCGTGTGCAACCACCGCTTCTGCGAGCCGTGTCTCGAGAGCTTCTTGCGCTTCAAAGTCGGCGAAGGCCAAGTGTACCCGACGTGCTTCCACGAGCGCGACAGCAGCGACCCGCCGTGCGCTGAGCCGATCGCACCCGAGGACATCCAAGCGGTGGTCTCGCCGGAAGTCTGGGACAAGTACAACAAGTTCAAGTTCAACAAGGAGCACGAGAATGCGCGGCAGTGCCCGCACTGCGACCACTCGCAGCTCTGTCGCGGCCGCGCCGAGCCTGCGTGCGTGTGCGAACGCTGTGGTGGTGACTTTTGCTTCGTGCACAGCACGGCCCACCGAGGCCGCTCGTGTGCTGAGTACGAGCGGAAGATCGTAGCGATCGAGAAGCTCAACCACGCCATGATCAACGAGATCTCCAAGCCCTGTCCAGGCTGCCACAACTTTGTCGAGAAGATCGGTACGTGTGGTGATGGACAGCTAGGGATCCTTGCTCCTCTCTCTAGTGTGGCTCGGCTCACCTGCGCCCGTTGTGTAGGAGGCTGCAACCAGATGAAGTGCGTCGTGTGCAGCACGAGCTTTTGCTGGATCTGCCGCGAGATCATCGACGACTCGGTGTTCCCCGAGCACTTTCAGGTGCGAGCGAGCGAGAGATGAATGGGTGGCGCCGTGCAGTCTGAGCTGTGGAAGCGGGCACCTCGCTCTCACACACACTGTCGTGTGCGTATGACAACTAACCCACACGCGCAGTGGTGGAACATCCGCGGCTGCCCGGGCAACCAGATGGCTGAAGTGGAGGAGCAGACCAAGTCCCAGACAGTAGCGATGGTGCTGCTGCGCGGCCTCTTCCTACTCGTCTTTGGTCCGCCCGCGCTCGTGATTGCGATCGCGTTCAGTCTGCTCTGCTGCTGCTGTGCGCCGTGCGCCAAGCTCTTTGACACGACGCACCGCAACGCGTTCACGACGTGTCTCTGCGCGTCTGGGTACCTCCTCCTCGCGCCGTTCGTGCTCGTCGCAGTGGTCGTGTGCGCGCCATGTCTCTGCTGCGTCTACTGGTCCGACCCGTCCACGTTCTCGCTCCCACAGATCGAGGAGCAGCCCTCGGACGCAAGTGCCCAGGACACGCAGATCGACATTTCGCCAGACACGCGGGATGACGCGGTCTTCCGCGTCTCCATCACATGAGACCTTGTGGGAGCCGCGTCGTCTCGCTGTCGGCACACGAGAGCCGCCTATTTAATCAACATGCGCTTGCTCTCTCGCTCGCTCTTTGTGGGTGTGTCGCCTCTGGTTGCGATGCGACATCGTCTGACGGGAAGCGGTTGCGATAAGCAGGAAGACAGTGATGACGTCGCAGATCCGTGGGGGTCGATAAACCTCACCTTGGTTGTTTGGACATCAACAGTAGAAATTATCAGAAAATGTATCCATATTAGAAAATGTATCCATACTGGGTTGCAAAATGTACCCATATTATGGCACAGTGCCTCTTGACACTCACAGGCAAGTCGACCAAAGACAATGATACGTGCGCGAGCTCTCAGCTGGCGCACGAGCAGCGCATACGAAGATGAAGCGGCGGGCAGGAGAGCGGTCCGTCCAGACGACGTGCCCCGCTTTCTCCCGCCCGTGCCGCTTGAGACGAGTCTCGTGCTCAAGTACCTTGTGGACTACGTGCTCAAGCACAAGCTCCACAAAGGCGGGCTGTTCGTACTCGCCGGTAAAGCGCACGAGCGGAAGAGCTTGCTGCGCACTGTGCGACGGGGCGAATTGCCAGCGCGATTGAGCTCGTACTCGTCGTACTCGATCTGTGCCATTGTGCGCGAGCTCCTCGAGACGTCGTTCGCACCGCTGGTGCCGTACGACCGCTTCGCAACACTGACAGCTCTCGTGAGTTCGTCGAGGCAGCCAAGGGATTGGCGAGTGGCGTGTAGCGTCTTGAACGCCCTGGCACCTGAGCGACGTGGGCTCCTCGAATCCATCCTGCTGGTGCTCTACAAGCTGGGACTGAGAGACGAGACCGGGTCGCTCCCTTCTCCTTCTTCTTCTTCGCGAAGCCTCGGCACAATCCTCGCCCGACCGTCGGAACACGACGAGTTGCTTGAGACGATGGCGCTCCGCGAACAGATCGGCGTGTTCCTGATCGAGCACGCGCCTGAGCTGCTACGCTGTGACGACAAAGTCCACGACAGTGTGCGAGCGCAGGAGAACAACAGCGCCAGCGAGGCAGTTTCGAGTTCAGATAGCCACAGTGGTCGCTCGCGATCGCCAGCCGCGGATGCTGAGAGCTCTCGTTCGCAGACTCGACACTCACTCGCTGGTCATTCAGTCGCGCAAAGAGGGGACGCGTCGCCGGCACACCGACTCTCGCGCATTGGCACTGCGATGCTCTCGTCCGCAAAGACGGCGGTGTTGCGACTGTCGTCACCGACGCGATCAGCGCTCGCGTCTCCGGCACCAAAAGAGACAGGGTCACCCTCGATCACGCTTGAATCGACCGCGAGCAAGCCACTGAATCCAGCCGACGCCGCCGTCCTCAAGCGCGTACTCACTGCCATTGTCGCGTCGCCGCAGAGCAAGCGAGGACTGTTCGTCCAGACATCGAACCAAGAGGGCGAAGTGCGCGTCGTCGAGCATCTTCTGCAAGGCGCGAGAGGCAGCGACAGCCTCCACTTCCTCCCGCTCGAGTCCTTCTCCGCGCTCACACTTGCACTCTTTGTACAGCGGTTCCTCACGTCACGCGGTGAGTGCTTGCTCGGCAGAGATGCGCTGGCGCGAGCAGCAGCGACAAGCACAGCAGCGGACTCGGAGGCCGTCGAGGACGCTGAAAGCCGCGCAACGTGGCGGTCAGGAAGCCTGTCGAGACGCGAGACGATGCAGTCCATGATCGAAAGCCTGGACGAAACGAGACGGGAGCTTCTTGTTATTGCTCTCGACTGCATGAAGTCGGCTCTTGACGCTGGGACAGACCCACACAAGCTCAATGAGGCACTCGCTCCGTGCATTCTTGGCGACTACGGGCGCGCTGGGTCCGTTGGAGATACCACTGTCCTCGAGGAGATCTGGAGGCTGTTTCGCCCATCGCCAGCTCCGCGTGGAGACCAAGTAGTCGCAGCCCACGAGCAGCAGGCAGAGCGCGTCGACTCGATCGCCAGACACGCGCCTATAAGCGCTGTGTTGGCCGTGTACTGGGCCACCAAGTGTCGTTTGCGAGCACGAAACAAGCACCTCGGAGCTATCAAATCCCAGTCACCAACGAGCGCCCGTCGTCGACCCATGAGCGACGCAGTTGCTGTGAGGCTGTGCTCGCTGCTCGAGCACCTCGTGACCACTGCCACCCACGGCGACCGATCGCGTACATCCGAGCTGCTTGCAGGTCTCTTCGTCTCCTCCAGCGTCGACTTCATACAACAAACTGACGACTTCACCCTGGCTGTTTGCGATCAGCTTGTGCACTACGATGACGCAGTTGACTGGGCGTCGTTCTCGCTACAGCAGCTCACACATGCGCTTCAACTAGCCATGACGCGCGAGTTCGAGCCGCTCGTGCCGTTTGCACTGCTTCACCATCACCACCACGCTGTAGACTCTGGAACCACCACGTCAGCGCAGGAGACTGCGGATACGCACTCGCTGCTCAACATCTGGCGCTTCGAGGCGTTCGTACTGAGAGAACTGTCGTTCGCAAAGCGCGAGGTCGTGCGCGCGCTCTTTGCCTGCCTAGAGTTGGCAGCGTCGCCAGCTGCAGCCGCGCCAGAAACCGCGTCCGATTCGGTATATCAGACGCGAGGACCGGCAGCCGCTGCATCACGACCGCAACGGTCGCGAGTTCCTGTTGGGTTGCTCCATGAAGCAGTTGGTGCGATGCTCTTTCACCCAGGTGACGCCTTTCGACAAGTCGCTGGTGACTTCTGTGCTCGCATTCGCCAAGCGAGGCTCTTTGTCACTGCACCACAAGGGAAACAGAGGATCCCAAGGAGCTTGGCGACAAGTCGCGACAGTGTGCTCAGTCGTCCTGTCGTGTTGAGCAGTTCGGAGCTCAGTCCGTCGTTGTCGCCACAGGACACTGTGGCTGGAGACTCTGCGTCATTGGACAGCGTGATGGCCAACGACGACTGGGTGTCGGGAGTCGACTTGACGCTGCCTCCAGCCTCGCTCGCTGAGTTCTTGGTGCGTTCGTATGACCGACAGTGTGTCTGCGACACTGTTTAGGGCTCATCTTGTGTGCACCATGACTCGATTTCGACAGTGTGTTCGCCGACTGCTGCTCACAGATCGACTGCGACCTGTTCCAATACACGACGAGCGGTTGACTCACGACAGCTCGCCTTGCGACACTGGCTCGGAAGTGTTTGCGTCGACCGAAGTCCGTGAGTTCCTCACGAGCGTCTTCGACGCCTACCGCTGCTCTTCCATAAAGCAGTCTCCGGCCGATCCTAATGTGGTGGATCTCAACGAGTCTCGAGTGCACTTTGAGCACTTGTGGCGCCTGTGCATCGACTGCGGACTCGACGAAGTACTTGGAGGGCGAGGACGCCTCACGCGAATGGGTAGGGAGGACACTCAAGAGGGGGTGGGTACATCCGTGGATACAGTGCTTGCCATGGCTGATATACGTGGGCTTACTGTGATGCAGAGATGGAAGTGGAGCTACTGGACGCTCTGGAGAAAGCGGTGCTCGCATCGTCATCGTCAGTGTCGTCGGGTTTGAGTTTAACCGAGGTACTGTACGTACGTTGGCTGCCTTGCCTCTGTGCTGCAGCTGGTCATGACAACTGACGGCTGTTGATGTGCGTCGTGACCACACTTAGTTCTACAAGTTCCTCCTGCACCTGTCGCAAGATGTGTACAATGCTGTCCCTCACCCTGTCGTACGCGACGAGCTCTCTTCTGATCTTCTCCAGCGCTTCGTCGTGGAGTTTCTGTATCCGTGGAGCAAGCGCAGGTGCTGTCTGTTGTCGCTCTTATCTGTTGTTTGTCGGATGTTGGACCACCCTGACTGTCGCTGTCGCTTCGCCGCACAGAGAAGAGCAACTAAGTCATACAGATGCCGACGGCGCTTCCATCCCAAGACACAGGACACCAAGCGTCTGGAGATTCGTTCAGCTTCGCGAGGCTGACTATGCGTTTGTCACTCGAGCGCACGAAGCAGAGCGGCAGCAAAGACGAACACGAAGCGATCCTGTCTCGAAGCAGCAACAGGTGATCAAGTCGCTTGAGCTGATGAAGGATGCTGACGTGCGAGCCGACGGACGACTGACTGTCGGTGCCGAGTGTATGGGAGTAGCTTGTTGACTTCCTGCGCTGGATGTGGCTATCGCCAACGCTCATTGACGAAGACGCGGCCACCAACACGCTGAATCAAATCTGCGCCACGAACGACTTGCAGCAGGCAGGTTCTGTGACATCACGAGGCGTTCAGTCGATCTGTCGCATCGATACGAGCTGATGGAGAGACGAACTAACCACCTATGGTCCTTACTTGTGTTGGAATTTGCTAGAACCTCAAGTGGATCACGCGACAGCAACACGACAGAGGCTGCACTGACGACTTCTACGCGCTCGTTCTGGAAGTCGTGCTAATCGAAGGCTACCGGACGCTCGCTCATCCGTCGCTGGCTTCGCTCTACCCGACCGACGCAGACAAACTGAGCGTCATCTTCGACGTCTGGGGACTCGGCGACCGAGACGTCGTCGACGTCTTGAGCACACAGTGACGCGCGTACCAACACGCTTTCGACTGCTGAAGCGACAGCAGCTTCTCATGGCGTTCGTCACTTGTACCAGTCGAACGGAATCGTGAAGCACCCATCCTGGTCGAGTCCGTACAAACGGTTGATCCGGAGCTGTTGGCCGCGCAGGAATGACGCCAGGTCGCAGTTTTTGCCTCCACACAGCTCAGCGGGCACTTTCTTTGCGTCCACTGTCCCCATCCTCACTTCAGCCGCGAGCGAAAGCAGCGCTCGGCACGCCGCGACCGCGTCTTCAACGGCTATCGTGTCCGCGTGGGTGATCGACTTGACCCCGAGTGCGTGTGAGCACATCGTCGCAACCATCTGCAGTTCGTGCTGGTGCTCCCTCCACTTGCTGCGTTGCTCCCGGATCCGCTCGCGATTCAAAGCTGCGAAGCAGAAAACGTCGTCCACGGAGCTGTCGCACGGCACCTGAGGTCCACGACAGAGTTTGTGAGTCTCGTTCACTTGCTATCCCTCCCTCTCTAGACCGGACTGCAATCAACACGACATACCTGTACGTCTCCGTTGCGGAGGATCTGCCACTGGTGACTGTTGTCTTCGACAACAAGAGTTAGCGTCTCTTGCAGGCTGGCGCTCCCGCCTGTAGTCTGTGGGTCGCGCGTCTGCTCTCCGTACGCCATCGCTTGCAAGAATCCGCGGTACGAGAGCGCCGTGCACGTGTGTCCTCGCACAATCGTCGCTCCGTTCAGCGCCGCCGTGGCGTCCGACTCGAGCGTTGCGAGCGAGGCCCGCGCTGCTGCCATGTACTCGAGCATCGCGTCGTCAATCGTCTCGAGCACTTCGACCCACTGAAGCGGCACGTCAGTCGGGTTGAGGTGGACGCGGTACTCGTCGTTGACGTCGATCCCAGACGGCTGGGAGCTGCGGCGACAGCCGACGCACGCACACACTTCACTGGGTCAACACAAGAGCCTCCTTACCGACACCCTGTCGAACTTAACGAAGTTAGCGAACAAAACGAACTTAACGAACCTAACGTCGATACACACGCCGCGAAGAAACGCACTGGGCGTGAAGACGCTGTTGCCACCACCACTGCTGCTCTGCGCACGGACGTACTTGCGCAGCGTCTTGAGCAGCACCATGAGCGTCGCGTTGAGGTGCACAGCTGCCCAGCCGCAGCTCGTCGCGACGTCGCCGATTGCGAACTCACGCGCCAGTGTCGCTTTCACTGACTGGATCGAGCGCCAGGCGTTAAAACGCTGCTGTTGCACTGCGAGCGTCTGTTCAGCTTGTGTGAACGCCAGAAAGTCCTTCATCGAGAGGATCGGCTTCTTGGCACGCGTAGAGCGCGACCGGCTCTGAGCGCGTAGCGATTCGTACATTGCGTGCAAACTAGCGCCAAAGTCCGCGTCATCATTGTGTTCACGGCTGCGAGTGCGCTCCCGCGGTCGACGGTGGTCGTGCTGCCGGCTGCGGCTAAAGCGGACGTCCCGTAGTGACTGTGGTGGCTCTTTCGGAGGCGGGGGTGCGTCGCCCACGGATACGCCACAGTCGCGCAGAATGGCGTTCATGCGCGTCTCGACATCGGTGCCGAGCGCGAGAGCGAAGCGCCGGAGCTGCGGCAGCACCTCTGGCGCATCTGAGGAGTCGGTTGCTGTTGTGTATAAGCTAAAGTGCACTTGGCGCGCACTGACGCCGCCACCACCACCATCGAGAAATGCGTTGAGAAATTGCATGGATCGGAGGTTCTCGTCGTGCACCTAGCGAGAAAAAGCAAGAGGAATTACGTGGTTAAAGCGGTGGGTGATGCTTCCATACACATACGCACACGCGACGCACGCGTGGCTGGCGGCGGAAGTGGTCGGGATGCACGCGCAGCAAGAACTGCTTGAGCGTCGCGGAGCGCTTTGTCGTCATTTGGTGTCGTTTGGGTGGTGCACTTGGAGTATTTAACTGTTTTTAACGGGATCGTCAAAAATAGAGACCGCCGGAATCGTTGTTCAGTTTTGAGTGTCCTGTTTATGCATACGAGGATGATATAAACCTTTGTCAATCGCATATTAGTCTTAATTACACGATTCTATTGAAAACACCCATCTCAAGCTCTTGATAACAAGTGTAATATGCTAGATAATTATGCTCACCTGTTCCAAGAGGTTCAATCGTTGCTGGGTAAACGCAAGTCAATCCCTCCGCTAAAGTGCGAAATGCGTTGTGTGGTCTTCCACGCGGTTCTCCCTCATTCCATTCCGCAAAGTGCGACCAAGCTCCCAAGTCCGCTCGACGCCGCGTCCGTCTCCTCACGCCACTTCCCCTTCGTCTGCGATGCTCGCTCTCACCCGCGCGCTCCCCAAGGCCAAGCAGCCGGCAGTCGCGCTTTCTGTGCGCGCACTCTCGTCGACTGCGCCGGACCTCAAGCTGTCGACAACGAAGCCCAAGGTGCGTATTCGGGTGCATCACTTACTTGCACTGGTATGGGAGGTTAGGTGAGTGCTTCGTTCCCCTGACGTGCGTGTGGATGAGAGAGCAGAACATCAAGTATTTTAAGATCTACCGCTGGGACCCAGAGAAGAAGGGCAAGCCGTACGAGTGCACGTACCCGATCGACCTGGACGAGTACGTGAAGATCACTGGCTTGCTTGCTTCCGTCAGTATGCGATTAAGAGGACTTTCGTTAACACGCTCTTCCTCTCTCTCCTCTAAACAGCTGTGGTCCAATGGTGCTCGATGCGCTGCTGAAGATCAAGAACGAGCAGGACCCGACGCTGACGTTCCGGCGGTGCGTTACTGTGTAGTTAGCGAGTGTGTGGGTCAAACGACCCCTTCTGACGCTTTTGGCTCGTGTGTACGTGTATGCGTGCAGATCGTGCCGAGAGGGCATTTGTGGCTCGTGCGCCATGAACATTGACGGCGGCAACACGCTCGCGTGTCTGAGTCCGATCAAGAAGACGAAGGATGTGACGAAGATCTACCCGCTCCCGCACATGTTTGTCGTGCGCGACCTCGTGCCGGACATGAACAACTTTTACGACCAGTACCGGTCGATCGAGCCGTGGCTGCAGTCGGACGAAGTGCTGCAGCCAGGCGTGGAGCACTTGCAGTCGAAGGAAGACCGGAAGAAGCTCGACGGCATGTACGAGTGCATTCTCTGCGCGTGCTGCAGCACGTCGTGCCCGAGCTACTGGTGGAACCCGGACAAGTACCTCGGGCCCGCGGTGCTCATGCAAGCGTTCCGCTGGATTGAAGACTCGCGCGACACGAAGACGGAAGAGCGGCTGCGCGCGCTCGACGACTCGTTCAAGCTCTACAAGTGCCACACGATCATGAACTGCACGCGGACATGCCCGAAGGGGCTGAACCCGGCGAAGGCGATCGCGAAGATCAAGAAGAACCTCGCAGCGCTGCACTAGAGACGACACACGCACGCAGGGCTGACTGACGCTGGCGTTACGCTGAGACCTGGGACCTGGGGCCTGGGCCCTGGCGAGATAAAGAGGAACAAGACGAGGAAGACGAGAACATGAGGAAGAGAGAGCGGCACGTGGTAGAAGCAGAATCGACCGACTCACCCACACCACCGACCCAACGATAGCGGTGGTGATGTAGACACAGAGCCAGACCGAGCTTCTCGGGAAGAACAAGACCCCACCCACGACAGCCAATAACCATCCATCCAAGAGCCGAATCCACCGGAGGCGCACGTTCGTTCGGTCGCTATTGTGTCTGTCCTTATCTTTTACTCTACTCCCCTCCGTCACCACTTGACTTGGAAGGCTGGTTGGTGTGGAGCTGGCTGGCCAAGCCAAGCACTGGGACGCGGAGAGGGGACGGGACGCACACCAGAGAACCTGGAACTTCACACGCTCCCAGTCTTGCTGGAGCACTTCGACAAGACTGGGACAGGGACTGCACGTACGCACACACGCACGCACGCCACTCACTACTTCCTTCCCTCCTTCCTTCGTTCTTTCGTCCCTCTCAGCTGCACGCATCGCACGGTCGTCCTCAGACATGCGCGCTCACCCGCTGCGGTACATACCCGGGCCCGTGGCGCAGCTTGAGCAGCGTCGTCTTAGTGCACGTCTTGAGGAAGCCCACCGTCTTCTTCACGCCCATGAGCGACGTGTTGCGGCCGTTGATCTCGAGGATCACGTCGCCCACGCACACGTGCTTGAGCTGCTCGCAGCAGGGCTCCTGGCACACGTCCGTCACGAGCGGGAACACGCCCTTCGCCAGCCGCACCTCTTTCAGCTGCAGCCCAATGCTGCGGCTCTCGCGCCACTTGACCAGGTACGTCGTGCTGTCCGGGGTTTCGTGCATGCTCGGCTTCGGCTTCGACCGCCCTCGTACCTGCACTGTCGTGTTCACGGCGTTCGGCGCCACCAGCGGCACAGTCAACGCATTGTCCTCTGTGAGCCGCGGCAGCTTCGTCACGGCACGCGAGTTCTTCGGCCGCCGCTTGTACTTGGCCAGGTTTGCGTGTACTGTTGAGCGATTCGACCTGAACGGCGTCATCGAACCGTTGCTCCCGCCGCCGCTGCTGCTGCTGCTGCTGGCACTCTTGAGCTTGGGGGACGGGGGCGGCATCAGGTCGTTTTCGTCAATGTCCGCAATGATGTCCTGCTCGATTGCGTCGAGCAAGTCGGAGCCGTCGTCCGCGAGTCCCGCGTCGCTAGTGCTCTCGAGTTCGCTTTCCAACGTCGACTTGCGTTCTCTGGCGCCTTCTACCTCCTCCACATCGCTCGCAGTCTCGCCCAGCACCACTGCTGGCAAAGCGTCTGACGACCCGATCTCCACAACGACCGCATCGGGGGCAACTGGCTCTGCGGCCACAAACGCGAGCTCGACGTCCTCAGGTGCACCAGCGAGCGGCTGGTTCGCACCTGCGACGGCGACGCCGATTGCTACATCCGCGACGACCCCGATCTCCACGCCAGCCACCACCGCTTCTTCGTCCGGCACTGCGCTTGCGCCAGTCGCAGCGGCTTTCGTGCTCTCGTGCAACTTCGCCATCAACAGCTCGAACTCGTCGTCGAGTGCCTTCCCCTCTGCATCGAACGCGTCGCCTTCAATGTCGAGCGGCTCGTCCCACGATGATCGCGAGCCGCCGAGCGCCTCGGCTTCTGATGCGTCGGTCGCGATAGCGTCTTCCTCCCACATCGACAGCCCTTCCTCGGACATCCGCACCTGCCCTTCGATCGCGGTCGGAGAGATAACGTCGTTCATCTCGTCCTCTGCCTCGAAGGCGTCTTCGATAGCTGACGAAGTCGCTTCAGCCGCATCGGGGAGCTTCGGCGACGACAGCGGTGACGACGCGTCCGAGACGCCTCTCGATCTCGAGTGCTGAGAACGACTGGGGTCTTGAAGAGAACTCGTCGCGTCAACAGCGCTGCTGCCATTCACTGGCGACGGCGGTTGTGGACTTCGCGGTGACTGCAGTGCTGCATCGAGCGCCGTCGTGGGCACCGACAGCCGCGATGTCGCGTCCGAAGACGATGTGCGACTCCGCTTCGAGTGCGCGTGGTGCGGCTGCGAGAAGTGCGTCGCTGGCGTCGGTGATGACGACGACGACTGCCGCTGAATTGTAGCAGGAGCGCTAGTGTGGGGCGATGGAACAGAAGTGCTCCGCTTCGTCTGTTTCGGCGACGCGGGCTCCAAGTGATGCGCGCTCTCGGATGCCTCCTCCCACGACGACTTTGGATCGAGCGGTGCGGATCCGCTTCGGTGCGGCTCAGAGCGCGTCGACATGATTGCAGCGGAAGCGCTCGCGAGATTGAGCGACGACGCTAGCGCTGCTTGTCGCGAAGGAGAGACCTCCGGCGCGCTTGTCGGGGCTACTGGCGCTCGCGCCGATGGACGTGGAGCGACGATCGCAGCCGACGCACCAGCGAGGTCGAGTGTGGGTGGCGCCGCATGGCGTCCTGTCGTCGGGTCCGACACTCTCGCGGTAGAGGCTGCTTCTGCTTGTGTCGGTGACGTGCGGGGAGCGACGATCGCGGCTGACGCTTGAGCAAGATTGAGAGGGGATGCCGCAGTACGACGAGACCCAGAAGAGACCTCACTCGCATTCGCACTCGAACTCGAGCTGGACGGCACAGAAGTCGGTGAAGACCGCGGAGCGACTGGGGGCGACCCGCTCGTGTCGATGTCGAGCTCGGTCTTACGGCTCCGCAACGATCCATTGGCTCGGCGCACAGATCCCCGCTCGTATACCGGACTCTCGGGTGGTGTGCGCAGGCCGTTCGAGTGCTCCCCGCCTCGAGGCGGCGTCGGTAGTCGACGCGCACTCTGCTCGCCAGGCGACGTGAGCCCATCCACTGTCACAGACGCTAATCGCGCTCGTGCAGCTCCAGGAGCTGGTGACATCGAGTCGATCTTGCGCCGGAACACGAGCAGTACTGGCTTCTTCATTTGCTGCAGCCGCACAAAGAAGGCTTCGAATGTAAAGTCCCGGGACTGGACGCGGTTTGCCGACACGAGCGTGTCGTTCACTTCTACCATCCGCTGCACGACCGAGTTCGCGTTCGGCGTCGACCGCGTCACGACTGGGAGACTCGTCGCGCGGTCTTCGCCAAAGAACAAGCCGAGCGAACCGGTTTCCCACTTCACTTCGTACTCGTACTGGTCCGAGTCGGAGGCAGCAGGCTCGCGAGGCGACAGTTCAAACTGCTTTGTATCCACAAACCCGTGGCTCGGCTCGCCGTTCCCTGCAGCAAACAAGCGTAAGTTCACCACACACACACACCAGCAGACGCACAAGTAAGTACCCACAGCGTACCTCTCGACGACCCGAGCGGCAGGAGCATTCCATTGCTGCCTGGAGCGCGCACTGGCGCGGGCGGTGGCTCTTTGGCCGACACAGTGCGCCAGAACGCGCTCCGCTGCGACTTGGTGATGGGCTGCGACGTCGACGACGCTTCACTCTGCGGCACCGAATTGGAGCGCAGCACTTTGGCACTGGACGACTCGGCACTCGAGGCTGCGTGGAGGCGGCGGTCGCCAAGGCCGGCTGCTGAGCTCGAGCGCTGCTCCAGCGGACTGTCTTCGCCGTCCGACGACGTCGTGCTGGACGCCGGGCGTTCAAAGCGCAGCAGCACGGGCTTCTTCATGGTCGCGAGGATCTTGAAGAACTCGGCGAACGAGTGGTCCTTCGATCGCACGTCGTTCACGTACCGCAAGACGTCGCCTGCGTGCACGAGCGGCGAAATGCACGACTCGGTCGCTTTCGACACGTACGGTACGCCGCCTTTCTCAGACTCGAGGAAGATCACACCGAGGACGCCGCGTTCCCATGGGATTTCGTACTCGTTCTCGCCGAGTTCCGGCAGCTTCTCACGAACTTTGTCGGCCCAATTCGCACGGCGGAGCAAGCCGCCGCCACTGGACGACTGTTGCTGTGGGTACAGTCCGGTAGTGGATGAAGCCGACGACGACGACGGGGTCGGCGGCGCTGCTGTGGCTGCAGACGACGAGCTATTGCTATTGCTGCTGCTGCTGCCGAGCCCTGCTTTGGACGCCAAGTGGCTCAGCCCCGAGAAGTTCTTGCGCGCAATCTTCTTCATGACTCACTCCTCACACCTCGTTCGCGCGCACAGCGGCCGACGGCCGGTGGTCCGAGCGCTGCTCGGAGCTCGGGGTCGGGTCGGGTCGGGATTGGGTGGTTTGTCGCGTCGGCGTTCGCTCTCGCTACCGCACGGAAACGCTGAAGTAGTGAGGTGGGAGTATCGAAGACGGCGAGGAGCCAAGCGAAGAAGAAGACGGCAGCGAAGGCGCCTCTGCTACGACAGACCGCGCACCACTTGCTGTGCGATTGTGCCGGAGCGAGCGAGCGCTGGCTGTTGGAGTGAGGGGGAGACAGAGCCCGAACAAAGCCAACACGACACACGCACGAACGACAGACACCAAGTTTTGAGCAGAAGCCAGCTGGACGAGCAGAAGTGAAGGACTCGTGTCTGATGAAGCATACAAAATAAAAGAGAGAAGCGAGCAATCTTTCTCACTGCGAGGGATGGGTTTCGGTTCTCTTGCTTTCTTGATTATTGCACTATCATGCAACATCAAGACCATACACAACGCAAGTGCACCCATCGGGCTTTACAAAACCCAAGAACAGCTTTCTTTCGACGTCCTGATGCGCTCGCTCTTGCAGATGCCGCCGGAGATACAAGCGCTGCCGGGCACGTGCTCGAAGCGCGGCTGGCAGCCCAAGGGTGGCATGCAGCGCCTCCTGCTTTAAGACAGAGGCTTCGTGGTCTATGGCTTGTTTTGCACGCATATTCGTGTTCGTGCGCTGCGATGAACAACATCCCGCTCGCGCACTGCGTTTGCGCAGCTCGGTTGTGGTACACGTCGCTGCAGTGGACAGACAGGTCCAAGTGAGTGATGTCACTCACACCATAGAAAGAAACGAGACGGACGGACAACACAGTGCTCTGCGTTACTACAAATCCGAAAAGAACGTCTCGCGCGCAGTCGGGAGAACGCGCCGCCCGCCCGTGTACGCGCCCGCGTCGCTGTCGCTGTCCGAGTCGTCACTGTCTGCGTCCTGCATATCAGCGTCTTCGGTCGGCGCGGGAGCCTTCGTTTCCAGACTCTCGTCGTCGTCGTCGTCTGGGAGCTCCTCGTCGTCGTCGTCGTCGTCGTCACCGTCATCATCAAAAAGATACCCAACGTCCCAGAAGTGGACCTTGTTAGTGTGCGAGACGCTGCCGACGAGCTTCTTGTCGTGCGAGAACTTGAGCACCTCGACTGGGAAGTCTTCGTGGTCGCCAATGAGCCCCAGGAGCTTGTTCGGATGCAGCTGCACGACACGGATGATCCCGTCGCTCGAGCCCGTGAGGATCGTGTCTTCGTCGACTTTGAGCATCGCGTCGACCGAGTCCGGGTGGCCCGGGAAGCGGTCCGACATGTCGCCCCACGTGCCCCAGCTAAAGATCACGAGGACGCCGTCCTGGGAGCCACACACGACCTTCTTGCCGTTCTTAACGACCGCGACGGAGAGAAGCTCGTCGTCGAGCTCGTCGCTCTTGCCTGCGAGCACGTTCTTGCGCAAGTCGTAGATCGAGAGGCGGCCGTCGCCGCTCGTCGCGAGCAAGTGGTCTTGCGCTGGATTCGTGGCGAAGCCCGAGATGAAGTCCTGCGTGCAGCCCAGCCACACAGCCGAGTCGTTAGTGCAACGTGTTCTGTGCCTCCTACAAGAAAGAAGACACGATGCGACGGACGCACTGTGTGCTCCTTGAACTCTGCGAGGCACCGGTGCTGGCGCGTGTCCCAGATCTTCACGCAACCCATGTCGTCTCCGCTCGAGAAGACGTTCTGCGAGAGCTGGTGGAGCTGGTTCACGGGATGGCTGCAGTCGTGGGACGGACACGAATCAACCAGCGCATTAGCAAACGCAGTGGTTCAACGTGTGAAGCAAGCGTGCAGTGTAGTAAGCGACGCACTCGTGGGCCCGCAGCTCAGCCCATGAGACGTTGCCGAGCGTGTCGAACGCGCGAATGGACTTGTCTGACGACGCCGTGTACAGCGCTGCTCGCATCACAGAACGAGTGTCAGCGACTCGCCACCGATAATAATTAACTCTCCGCGCCTTAGCGATAGAGAGCACAAGTGACAAGCATCACGTACTCTGTCCGTCCGGTGAAAAGAGCACGCCGCGCACCGCATCGAGGTGGTGTTTGAGCTCCAACACCTGTGTGTTCGCCTCCTCCGAGTACTTGTATCTGTCACCCAGCAACCACCACCGCAGTGAAACCGTGCACTGTTAGCTATGCAGCAGATGCAGCATGTGGGTCTCATTGGCCGCTCTTGACGTTACGATGCCGAAAGCGAACCCATCCACAGACAAGCAAGCAAGCAACACGCACACTTGGACGACGCCAGAGATGGTGCCGAGCGCCACGATATCGGCCGTCGGGTGGAAGTCAATGTCAAAGACGTCGCTGTTGCAGAAAATCTCGTCGGGCGAGTGGTCGTCGAGCGCCGCGGCCATGGCAGCTAGTCGTGACGCGAGCACGTGGATGGCGAGCAAGTGAGTGTGACTCGAAGCGCTGTCGAGTTTTGCGCCAGTCAAATCTATTGGATTCGGGACGATGTCCCGCGACGGAGGTATTGTACTGTTGGCTGCAAATGTGAGTGAGCGGTGAATAATAGTGTATCTACGAGTTGCACAAGCAGCTTCGCTGGCAGCACCACATGTTGTGTGGCACAGCAGCCCAGCAACCTTAAGCGTCGGTAGTACTAAGGCAGCTTCGACAGCGATCACTGTCGTGAGGGGAGCGAGCGCCTCTGTGCACGTTGGGCTCGCCATGGACGACGTTTTGCGGCTGTGCGCAATCGAGTAGCTTGAATGCCCCAGCAAGTGTTGGTCGCGTACTGGAAGTCCAGTGTCAACAAGAACGAACCAACAAACGCATAACGTGTGTGCACATGCGAGCCCGTTTGTTAAATATGGATAGGTTTTCTAGAGGAGGTGCGAAGGCGTACGCAAGCTCAGAGATAGTCCGAAACCACCCAGTGCTCCTCGACGCTCCCGATCACCGAGCTGTGCTGCGCGAGGTCGCGCGAGAGCGACGCGAGCTTCGCCTTCAGTCGCTGCTTGGGCACGCTCAGATCACGGCGTGAGCGTGGGCGTGAGCGCTGGCGCTGTACACCCACACGGTTCAGCTCCACCACCGACGGTGTCGCGAAGCTGCTGATGCCAGCACTGCTTGTCACGTGCTGCTGTCGGTCGGACGCAGCGTCCGGGTTTGTCCCCAGCGCTCGGCTGTCGTCGACCAGCAGCACGTTGCCGACTGCACGACTACCGAAGAGCCAGTCCACGTTTGGCGGCGGGATCTTGTCGAGCGCTTGGCGGCCGAGCGCTTTCTCACGCAGCAGGTCCATCACGCCGTTCGCGTTGCCGTTGAACTCGCGCAGCAACAGCTCGGGGGCCGAAATGTGCTTCGACTTAGTGTTGTGCGTGCGGTTGCAGTGGCCACCGCGACCAATCACTTTCACGAGCTTGTCCAGCTGCGCCATACCTGCGTCCGCGAGGTCCACACGGTTCTTCCCAGTGTGGCGCTGCTGCACAAACCGCTGCTTTGCAGTGGCCTTCACAGCGGTGATGTACGTCTCGTCAAAGAACGCAAAGAGGTCGAGCGGGGGCTGCTGCTGCTTACGCGTCCTCACGGCCTCGACACACTGGGCGATCTGCTTCGTGCACGGGTGAAAGAAACGCGCCAGTTCACGGTGCACATCGACCACCAGCGGACCGTTGTTGCTGTCGCTGGCACGCTCTTTCACCGCTGTTAGGCTCGTTCCGAGCACACTCGCGACTGCACTGTGGAGGTGCCTGTTCCTGTTCGCCTCTGTCGGCGCCACACGCGTCATCTGCACCGCACTGCGATACACGCTGCTCAGCACGTAGGCTTCGCCAAATACGCTTGCTAACGACGCCTCCCAGTGCAGCTGCTGGAGCTTCGGTACGTTGTACCGGTCGAGCACTGTGCGGCAGTGCGCGAACCAAAAGTCGCGCGACGGGGAGCCAACGTTACGCGCTTCCTCGACTGCAGTTGGCGAGCGCCAGGGAGCTTCGAGCTCGTCGCGCCACGCGTAGAAGCGGCGCCACTTGTCGGACGAGAAGTCGAAGCTCTGCGCGAACGCCGACACTTTCCGGAACGCATAGCCGCTGATCAGCAGCCGCCCAGCGTAAAAGAGCTTCGCAATATCTGACGTCGACGCTTTGCCCGAGTAGAT
The DNA here is from genome assembly GCA_023333755.1 of Globisporangium uncinulatum. NCBI lineage: Eukaryota > Oomycota > Peronosporomycetes > Pythiales > Pythiaceae > Globisporangium > Globisporangium uncinulatum. The sequence continues at coordinate 18,599 of JAASFJ010000268.1, forward strand.
CCATAGAAAATCGTCCACTGAAATCGTCACTTCGCACGTTGCGCGCACGTCGCGTGGACTCGCATTCTTGTGCGTCGTCACGCCTGTGGGCAACGAATTAGAAACCAAGAGAGTGTCAGTTAGCGCCATCTTCTTCTAAATGGGATACGGCAAATAGTGCACACGCGCAGACGTACGTCGGTCTTCGGCCACCTCGACAGCGTACGAAAACGCGGGCTTGCCAGTGTCGTCTTTGAACTGGAAGAGGATCGTGCCGTCGAACGTCGAGCTCTCCTTCACGCTGTAACGCAGGAACTGCATCACTTCTTCGATCTCGTGCTCGCGTGCGGCCGGCGGCGATGGCGGTGGCATTTGGGTGGCGGCGGCGCCAGCAGCGTGCTGCTCGTCCGTCATGGCGCAGCGAGTGGTCGTCGTTCCCGTCGAGCTCGCGTGTGGCGGAGGGGAAAGTAGCCGAATGCGCGGATAAGGGTGGCGAGGCAATGGTGGGTGGGAGCCACGCCACAAACTGCGATACTTGGCTAAAGTATGCGTGCAGGAGATACATCGACTTCGAAAGGGATCATAGTGAAGCAGTATCAATCATATAAAATCTGTATAATTTCAATTATTGTTTTTTGTCAGTTGTAGCAGATATCACATGTAGCAGGAAGAGATGCAAAGGGCTAGGGGTTTAGAAAACCGAACGTCGAATTCGATTCTTTTTTGCCGTCAGCGTCACCAAGCAAGCTCACAAGGCAACCCGAAGAGGATTTGGTTGTGGCCACCACCATGGTGGGCAGGCATTCTTGTGCTGACCAAGGATAGCATGAGAAGAGCTGGGGATGGTGGTGGCGATGTGACTGCAAGACTTGGTGTCGTGCGTGGCTATCATCACGTTGGAATTGCGGTTTGGAAGCAGCCAAGGAGCCTTTTTGATGTGACGTTAAACAAATCTCCAGTGTACTGTACCCCTTGTAACGGTACAATTTTGATTGCTCCTCCCGAAAGTTCAGCTTTCGATGTGATGTGCTCAAAACAGTGGCTCCTGTAACGTGATGGCTCTTCGGAACTTCACGGCACAGTACAGTACCACTCACAAGTTCCACTCGGCTCTACTTTTAGCAACAGCGCACACGAGCACGCTTAAGCTACTTGGACTTGCGCGCCTTCTTTGGCTTCAGGCGCTTGCGCACGGCCTTCAGGTGGCCCTCGATCACGCGGACCTGGTCGTCATCGACAGGTTCGCGCGTCCGCTCGAGCACCAGTGCCGACTCAATCTCCTCCTGCAGCTGCGTGCACTGCTCGCGCGAGAGCTCCTTGTTGCACGCAGAGCGTAGCAGCATACTTGCAGAGATGCCTGTGCGCACAGACCGCATCGTCATGGCAAAGTGGTGCACGCAGCGTGCGCGGCGGTACGTGAACCACGGCTCAAAGTGCGGTGACTGAATGAACCCCGAGTACAGCGCCTTCCACTTGGACGCCCGAAGCTGTCGCGGAAGCTTTCGGGGGTTGACACTCGCAAGAAAGCTCTAAGGCGGGAGACACAGAGTCACAGAGTCAGTCAGCATCCCACACATGCAGCTAGCAGCTAGCGACTCTGTGGATCACATCAGCTGGGCAACGCACCTGCAGCTCGAACGGCTTCATAAAGTCTGCGACGCTCATGTACAGGTTCGGGCGCACGCCATTCGCCTTCCAGATGCCAAAGTACTGCTCGAACGGCTCCAAGAATTGCTTCGTGAGCTTCCGAAAGTGCTGGGGAAGCAGCAACACAGAGCAGGTGACGACACAGTCAGCGAGGGCTTCACGTAAGGATCAAACCACCGTGCGAGCAACTCGCTTCGCGCAGCTCGAACCTTTCGCAAGATGGCGTTGTTGATCGCTGTGAGCGGATCCTCTTCTACACTCGCAGTCTGCGTGAGATACACCTCTTGCGGACACACGAGCTGTCGGAGAACAGTGGCGTCTGGCACCACACACGCCGAGCAGCGCCGCAGAATCTACAGCAAGCAGCACGAAGCAAGCTCAATAGATCTTCAGTCAACACGCACCAACAACATTCGAGAATGTTCCCAGGCGCCAAGCACCCACATCCGCGTACCCTTGCGCGGGCGCTCGGCTCGAACTCGTCGAGGTCCACCTTCTTCTTTATCCGCAACGAGATGCACTCTCTGTTCTCACTCTCGCTCGACGCCGTGGCTGCTGCCGTCGCCGGTGCCACTCCGACTGGTACTCGCAAGACGTGGTGCAATCGTCAGCCCACAGGCCTACGATTGTCGTGTTTGTATCAGAGACAGCTGCCGCTGAACGTACCTGGCAACGTCTCTTTCGCTTGAGTGGTCTCCACAAACGGGAAGACGAACGCGTTCGGCCATCGATTCAGCGACTATGAGAGGAACAAGCAAACAAACAGTCGTGAGAGCGACTGGATCTAAGGCAGTCGGTCGCACACGATGAACCGCACCTTCAAGAAGAACGGGTTTGTCGTCCCGATCACAGTCATCTCGCTCGGGCGACTCACGCTGCGGTTCTGGCGCCGCACGAGCTCCTGCGACCAGCCAACACCACCACCACACACATCGTAAGCGACCCACCGCGTTGGAAACGATCGGCGTCGAGCACTTCGAGCAAACCTGCGTCTTCTCACATCAAAGTCCGACTCGTAGAGGGTGTAGTATGGTCGGTAGTCGCCCTGGAACTTGAGCGGGGCAATGAGGCTGCGAGCGTGTCGGTCACCGTGAGTCCGTACTCTGGCTTCGATCAGCTCCATCAGTGCGGAATCCACAACCCAAGATTGTTGCTGCTGCGCACCTGGTGAACGCGAGCGTCGCTTGACTGCACGTTCGCGCATGTGGCGACAGTACCACGAGGCTCTCACCTGTGATCGCGAGCTGCCAGAGTAGCCAGAGACTGCTCTCGAGTCCAACGAAGCTCGAGTACAAACCAACGCTCTAGCGGACCACGACAGGAGTCAGCACAGCAGTGTCAACCGATTCCCGCTCATCCAACCTGATGCGATCGTTGTTCAGCAACGTGCGCTCACCTCAAACGCAGTCGCTTGGTGTGCCCGTCTGGCGATCAGCAGATCTCCAAACGAAGGCGACGGTATGTGCACTGCACTGTCGCTTGCGTCCACCCGTGCGCCGTTGGCTTCATCTGCTTGGGTGCTCTCAGTAGCGTTCCGCTCCTGCAACCACTTTCCCTCTCCACTCGCACCGTCCTTGCCCTCCTCCTCCTCTGACGCCGGGTCGTCTGAGAGGGATTGCTCGTCGCTTTCAATGATAAAGTGACCGTCGGACGGAGGCGACGGCAGCGCATCGAGCGCAGCGTCCAAGTCGCTATAGTCGATCAATTGCGGAATGATGCACGTGATGAACGTGCCTGCGAGCGGGAGCATTGCCGGGACGCCGAACGTCGGCGCTGGCCTACTCATTCGCAGGGCTCGTCAGTGTATACTTACCCACACATAGACACACTCGCAGTACAGCTGGAAGGACTCACAGAGCACCACGCACCAGCTATGGATCCCATCGTACACTGCACGCAACACCTGCGCGCCGACCGAGAAAAAGAGCGGTCCTGCGACACGCAGCACGCGGTCGTACAGGTCCACGTACGGGCGCTCGCTCACGAGCACGAGCGCTTTCTGGAAATACCCGCGGCTGCGGCTTTCGTCGCGCTGCTGGCGGAAGAGCACGAAGCCGTACAAGAACGCGGAGCTCCTGGTATGGCATCCCATTCGCGACCACGTAGAGCATCGTGAGCACAACGAATCGCCTATTGCAAGCGAAGCCAGCGCATGTAGGCACGTACGCGTCAGTCGACTCACGAAAGCGAACGGCAAACTGCGTGTCGCCCTCATCCTGGCTCGTGCTATGCGGCAGTGCGAGGTGCGCAAGACTCGCCTGCGCCACAGCGCTGAGTCCGCAGTCCGGTGGGTGCAGTGCGTCGAGCCGCTGGCCAGCGTCGATGTCGAACACGACGGTCGCGAGCGCGCGCAGCCCGTACGGACCGTTCGCGGCCATGGCGAGAGAGCGAAGTCGTTCTGTCCTGTCCTGTCTTGTCACTGCCGGCGTGAGTCGAAAATGCTCAAAGGCACCTTCGAGTCAGGTTTTTGCGTGAGATACAGTACCGGTACTATAATCCAAGTCAAGTCTCACTCGCTCTCGTCGTGAAGACGTATGCTGCTGTATCTGTACTCGGAGTCTTTCTGTGAGCTCCAAACTTTCATGTTCAAGACACGACAAGCAAACAGTAGACGTTCCTTCCTAGCTCTTCCCGGCTTTCACTGTGAACGTTTTCACGCCACTACAGTATGTACGCGTAGCTCCTCCGCATGACAAACATGTTGCGATTCCGAGCCATGGCTGGTTTGGTTCACTGGAGCACTCCGCCGTCCGTGAGCGGCGCGTGCGCGGGTTTGCCCATTGCTGGAACAAACTCGTTCGTGTACACCGAGTGCTGGTCGATGCCTTTGTCGAGCACGTTCAGGTACTTGCAGAACTTGCCGACTTTCTCCCAGTCGCGCTTCTCGTTCAAGAGCGTGCGGGAAAAGTACGGCAGCGTGCGGTCAAAGATGAGGTCGTACGTCTCTGCCAGTAGTGCATACCAAGTAGTTAGGACACCATACAACAAGCAAAAGGCGCCTTATCGACGCTACAGCGAACGCACTGGTGCGGAGGCGCGAATTGCTGCGACACATGAGCTCCCACGCCACGTCCGGGTGCTCAATCGTGAGGTCCATCCCACGGCGAGTGGCGCGCAGAAAGCCCGCGACGACGTCCTTGTTCTCGGCAAAGTACGCGTTGCTTGCGACAAACATGACGGAGCAGAAGCAGCAGCAGCCGAGCCCGTCGAGCTCGTCGATGCGCAACATGCCGACCTTCTCGCCTGCGAGCTGCTCGAGTTCGATGCGCTGGAAGTTCGTGAACCCAATGCCCGTGTCGATGTCGCCGCGTAGAATCGCGTCCACGACGTTCATACCGACACGCACAGTGGTGTAGCTGGTCGGGTCGATGCCTGCTTGGCGGGCCAGGTCGTCGATCATGACCTTGCCAAAGTGCCCAATGTAGCCCACGCGCTTCCCGACAATGTCCTTGAACTCGCGAATGCCGCTACTCTCTTTGAATATGAGTCCTGGAGCAGAAAGAAGGAGGATCAGCGCACGGTACATCGGGGGGGGGTCGATACGTGCTCAAGATCGGGCAGGTTCCTCTTTATGGGCGGACGTACCGGTCGGTGGCTCATCCAAGAGCGTGCCGAACGAGGTCAGATCGATACCGCGGTCCTTGGCCGCGAGGATGTGGATCATCGCTTTGAGCCCGAGATTGATCGCTCCAGAGCCGACGATCTCGGTCACATCGCTCGGGTTCGTGGTCTCCAGGAGCGCGAGGTCGATGCCTTCGTCTTCGTAAAAGCCCTTGCTCTTGGCGACGAAGATCGGCGTGTGGTACGGGTTCGCGTACCAGTTGAGCAGGAACGTCACCTTCTTGAGCAGATTCGATGGCGCCATCTGGAGCTGAAGAGGAGGAGGAGTACTGAGTCGGCGTGCTTGAGTGAGTGAGTGGAAAAGGAAAAGTGAGACTCCGTCTGCAGCGTCGAGATCCGAATCCGACGAGCCTTTCGAGTGGAAGAGTAGCTGTGGGAACGTCCAAACCAATGAGTCCTCCATTCGGCACTAAAGGAGCGACCAACTGCCAAACGCTGGACTGCGCAGCAGTCCCAGAAGATGAGCGGTATCTTCCAGCGCCGCTGCTCATTCCGCAAGAGCAATCAACGCGCACTCCAACCGCAACGCTCGCCTCGTACTAGTACAGCACTGTATGCTTCACACGCCGAGTCGTCGAGTGGCTAGCTTTTGGAGCGCGATAGTAGCGATGTTGACGCTATCGTGCCCGGAGCTGCGCGAGCTGTTTATTTGGACAGCGCGTCTGATTGAGCGCGCCCGTGGTGCTCGTTTGGTGCAACGCCGACAAGGCGTCAGGTGCTACCGTACGAGTGATTGCTCACTCGCGTGGCGTGGAAGTGGGACGCATGCGTCAAGGCGTTGCGAGACACATGCGTTCGTTCAGTCACCATTGCTGCTCAAGACCTTTGCCGTCCAAAACGCTTCATTTGTTATTGGCGCGTCAGCACCTTCAACGTCCCTTGCTTACAGCATTATTGCGTTGATCTGAAGAGAGCTTTTGTGGCGGAGCTGCGCGAACGAACCTGGAGAATGCTGGCGACGCGGCGCTTGCTGGCGCCACAGCTGGCGACAGCGCAGCGACGCACGCTCGCGTCGACTTCAAGGCAGTTCGCGCGGTCGCCGATTAGCGAGGCGCGGCAGCTGCCGGACGGTGCGCGAGTGGCCGTCGGTGGCTGGGTCAAGTCTGTGCGGCGCCACAAAGCTGTGAATTTTGTAAACGTGAGTGATGGCTCGTGCCTCGCTGAGCTTCAGCTCACACTGCCCGCAGACGACGAGAGCAAGTTGGTGGGCGTCACAGTTGGCGCCAGCGTGTTCGCAGAGGGCGTGCTGCGTGAAGTGCCTGGCGCCACCACCGCCGCGGCTCATCCACGCCGCGTCGAGCTGCACCCAGAGTCGCTCGAGCTCCTCGGCGGCTGCGACCCGCAGGCGTACCCGCTGCAAAAGAAGTACCACTCGCTTGAGTTTCTGCGCGAACACCTGCACCTGCGTGCACGCACAAACACGTTTGGAGCCGTCACGCGCGTCCGTAATGCGCTTAGGTACGATTGAGTTTCTGACATTCAGAAGCGCAACATGTGGTCAGGACTGACTGACTGTGGGTGGGTGGCTTCCAGCCAGGGACTGCACGCGTACTTCCAGGAGAACGGCTTCCTGCAGCTCCACAGCCCGATCCTGACGTCGAACGACAGCGAAGGCGCGGGCGAACAGTTCCGCATCGCAAAGACCGGTGCGTCTCGTGCAGCTGGTTGGCTGTGAGCCAGCGTGGAGTGGGGGAAGGGACGTGAGTACTGACAGTCGTTACTGTGTTTGTGTCTATGTGAGGAAGACGGGAAGCGCGAGTTCTTTGGCACGCCGACGTTCCTCACAGTCTCGGGCCAGCTCCACGCCGAGATGTACGCGTGCGCAATGAGCAAAGTGTACACATTCGGCCCGACGTTCCGCGCTGAGAACAGCCACACGACGCGCCACTTGGCCGAGTTTTGGATGGTGGAGCCCGAGATGGCGTTCGCTGGGCTCGACGAGTGCATCGAGTCGGCGCAAGGAGCTGTCCAGCGCTCGGTCCAGCACGCGCTGCAGGCGTGTCCGGACGACCTCGAGTTCTTCACGAAGACGTACGACAAGCACGTCTTGGACCGGCTGCAGCATCTCTGCGATACCAACCGCGGATTCGCACGGATCACGTACACTGAGGCGATCGCAGTCTTGCAGAAATCGGGCGTAGCGTTTGAGAAGAACGCAGAGTGGGGGATGGACCTGCAGACTGAGCACGAACGGTACTTGGCGGAGACGTACGTCGGCGGGCCAGTGTTTGTGACCGACTACCCGGCCGGAATCAAGGCGTTCTACATGCGCAAGAACGCTTCGGACGCGCTCGGACGGGAGACTGTGGCCGGCATGGACCTCCTGGTGCCCAAGATCGGCGAGCTGGTCGGCGGGAGTGTGCGTGAAGAGCGCTTCGAGCTCCTTGAGCAAAAGATGCGTGCGCTTGATCTCATTGCTCCGGATCACGAGCACTTGGACGCTGACGCTGACGGTAGCGGTGTCGAAGCGGAAAGTGACGGGATGGGCGGCGACCTGGACTGGTACCTGGATTTGCGCCGCTTCGGTACAGTGCCGCACGCAGGTTGGGGGCTCGGCTTTGAGCGCCTCGTGCTGTTCGCCACGGGCATGGAGAACATCCGCGACGTGATCCCACTGCCGCGCTTCCCAGGCCGGTGCCAACACTGACGAACGAACGAACGAACGAACGACCCGGTTCTCCATAGAGAATCAGAGAAGCCGTGTTTACGTTGCTCATCATTCATTCGGTTACTTCTCCAGATACCGGTACTGTAATTGAAACCAGATAGTTAAAACACAGCGGCTTGGACGGGACGCTGGACTGTGTGGGTATGTGGGGTTGGTAGTGTGGCCACTGCCACACTGCTTGTGCGATCTTCAGTGCTGGTAGCTGGTCGCTTGTGTGGCGGGGGTGGAGGTATGAGTTTCATTGCGGGAAGAGCTTCACAGCGAGCTCGCGATTGATCTCGAGGAGCTTGATCTGGTCGTCGACCAGCACTGCGTTCTCGTTCTGCAGCCGCTTGCTCTCGCCCTGCGCTTCCTCGAGTTCGCGGTGCTTCACGTCCACGAGGGCTTTCAGCGCGTCGTTCTCTTCAATCGCCATCTTGAGCTGCGATTCGAGCCGATTCGTGTACAGCGTGTGGTTCACGATGAAGCTCTGCAGGGACGCGAGGTTCTCGTGGTGGTTGCTGTCGGCGCCTACAGCGCCTCTCAGCGTAGCTCCAGCGGGCGTCAGGAGCCCTTCGCTTCCGCTGTATTGTTGCTGCTGCCCTTCTGTGGACGACAGTGCTCGCGACTTCTTGATCCGGAGCAGAATGTCCACAGGGTCGCTGAAGGACGCGCTCGGGAACGCTGCGGGGCTGTCCACGTTGGTCTTGCTCTCCCCACGCAGCTCCCCTCTGCTGCTGGTCAGAGCGTGTTGTGTACCCATCGCAGTCGCTGCAACTGCCGCGCTCACGCGGTGCTGCTGTCCACTCACCGGCGACGACGAGTACCCGAGGTAGCTGGTCGCGTACAGCTGCGTCTGTGGCTTCGGCTGCTGCTCGTTGCTGGCAGTCGCGTGCCCAGCGTTGCTGGTGTTCTGCCGTCGGATGATTCGGTTCCGCACAATGTCCAACGTCGGGAGCGAGTGGCTGCTACTACTGTACACGTTCGCGGTCACCGACGAGAGCTGGCCTGTGCTGCTGCTGAAGCTGCTGCCGGGCATCGAGTAATCGCTCATTGAAGCCACGCTCGAGTTGGTCGGCGACTGGTACTCGGGCTTGTACGCTGTCTTGTCGATCTTCTTTGCCTTCTTGTTGCTCTCGCTCGCTGCGAGGGGCGAGATGACGTTGTTCAGAAGCGCGGACGCCTGCAAGTACTGTCCCGATGCAGAGTCGCGCTGCATGGGCGTCCCTGTGCAGTACACAAGAGCATGCTGGTGGTGCTGACTCAACGGTGCAATGACGATACCGTGGAGCGACGGATGGATGGACGCGGCCGAGGCGGTCAAGCTATGGCGCTGCTGGTGCTGCAGTGTGAGCCCCGACGTGACTTCGTGGAACGAGGGCTGGAGCTCCGCGTCTGTTGTGACAGCAGAGAGCTTCCGCTTGCTGGTTGGCGACTGGGACAGCGTCGCGAGTGTCGTGAGGTTCCCGCGTTGCTGTCCGTCGGCTGCGCGATCTGTCGCGGTCGGCGTCACAGTCGCAGTCGCGCTCGCTGGTCGCCGTGGCGCTTTCTTGCGCTTGATGACCTGCAGCAGCTCTGGCTGGCTCTGGCGAAAGTACGGGTGGCTGAACGTACAAATGTCCGTCTTGGACTTGGTCCACTTCCGGAAGCCAAAGTAGTTGAGCTGTCGCTGGAAGCTGTGGAAATTTGTGTGGTTAAAGTACTTGGGCAGAATGCTCTCGGTCACGACAGTCTGGTCCAGGATCTGCAGCGAGAGTCCGTCCTCAGACCACCGAATCACCTTGGGGTTCTCTGTCTGCAGGATCTCGTAGAGCAGCAGCAGGAACTTGGGGGCGTCAGGCTTGGGCCGCTTGCTGCCATCCTTTGTCTGGACGAATGGTGGCGACGATGGCGATTCGCTCGTCCGGTGCTGCGCTGCCAGTCCGCTGCTGCTGCTACTGGTGTTGGCACACACTTGAGCTGTGTCAGCGGAAGGCGTGGTGTCGCCGCCACGATCCGCACCACCGCTGTTGTGCGCTGGCCCTCGCGCGGCTCTCTCGGTCTTCATATACTTGGAAAAGTGCACAGCAATCGGCGCGTCGTCCTCCGAGTCGCTCGAGCTGCTGGATGGCTGTCTGCGCTCGCGGCTTCCGTGGGTCGGCAGTCGGAGCGTGAGGCGTGCGCTCGCGTCAGCGCCATTCCCGCACGCAATCAACTCGTCCATGCCGGAACTATCGAAATCGGGAACCGCCGATCTTCGTGGAAACGGCTGTCCGTTTCACAAGTGGCCACGATGATGAGTGAGTGATGGATGGAGGTTTGTGGAAAGCGTCCTTGAACACTTGACGACGCGATAGCACGGCGTTCTCACCCTCGTGTTTGGTCGTTCCTGCTCCTGTGCGCGTGTTGAGCTTCGTCGCTTTCAAAGAAACGGACACGTGTGTGCGCTTGTGTGTCGAGTGCTCGGCTCCTGGGTCAGCGATCGCGCGAGTGGCTGATTTGTTGTGGAAATCAATGTGAGCAGCCATGTTGATATTCAAGTAAGTACGGATTCGAATAAAGATCTTCGTTGGAAAAATCGATTTGCAATGCAATTCGAGAAAAATAAAGAACGCTCTCATCTCCATTTATTCTTGGCGTATTCTTGGCATATTCTTGGGGAGTTCTTTTTGCTCTCTTTGCACGACTTCCTAATATTCGGTTTTCATTGACGATTTGTATTGATCTTTTGTAAATGATTTTGTACAAAACCATTTACAAAAGATATCATCACTTAAAATGACGGACAAAATGATACGGCCACCTCTTCTCGTCATCATGACTCAAGCTCTGATTCGAATTAAACGATGCTGTTTAGATATTATCTAAACAGCATCGTTTAATTCGAATCAGAACTTGAGTTATACAACCTCCGTTCCCAAAAAGTTGTCACTTGTCACTTTGACTGTGCGTAACTATCTCAATTATACAACTACAAGCATGAACGTTTCTGTTTATTACTCGTCTCGTCAAGACAAACCGAATGATGTGCATTGCATTGCTCTTTCGCAAAAAAAGTATC
>JAASFJ010000269.1:0-29530 GCA_023333755.1 Globisporangium uncinulatum
AGCCCGTCAACGTCAGCACCAAAGCCCAAGGCGACACCGACTCCGACCCCATCGGACTCATCTGGTCCAGTCCCGACCACGTCAACGCCAAAGCCAAAGGCGACGCCAACACCGACCCCCTCGTCGGCTGTGCCTCTTGTACCGGCGCGAACGCCCGCTCCCTTTGACTCGAACAACCTCATGTGCACAGCTGCGGAAATGGCCGAAGTCGAGGCGTTCCTCCGCTCCGATAGTTAGGAGCTGTCCGTCGCGTCTTCCCCTTCGACCCCAATACACTGACACTCACACACTCTTGTCCGTTTGCTTATGTTTGGTGGCTTACTTCTGTCGCTACGACAGCGACTTTCGCGTCGCAATGACACGCGAGAACGAGTCGCGGTCGAGCGGGTTCGTGTAGTCGACGTCGTCGTCCCAGTCCTCGTCGTCCTCGTCGCCCTCGTCGTCGTTTCGAGGCTCCGAACCGCCTCGACGAGCAATGACAGCGTACGGCTCACTGGGCTCAGCTACCTCGAGGAAGCTGTGGAAGGTCGACGACGACACGTGCGAGTCGCGGTACTCGACGCCAGTGCCCCGGAGTGACGACAGCCACGTGCCGTTCCAGCTGTCGCTGAGCATCGTGCCGCCTCCGCCAGTCGACAGCCACGTGCCCGTGGGGTCGTCGAACGACGTCCCCCCTCGCTCCGACCACCAGACGCTCGCGGCGCTCAGCAGCGTCGCGTTGCTGTCCGAGCGCTGGTGGCCAGTGATACTCCGAGTGCGTCGAGAGCCGCCACCGGCCGCTGCTACCGTCGTCTTGGTTGTGCTGCGTCCAGGGTACACGCCCGTGTCCTGGCAGATCGCCTGCTTCTCACGCTCAATGTCCATACGCGCCTCAGCGACCACTTCTGCGACGTGCTTGTCGACAAACTTCTTCGCTGCCAGCGCTTTGAACTGCGCGAGCTGCCGCTCGCTCTCGTGGCTGAACGCAGGGCTGTCGCTGCCATCGGCCGCCTTTAAGCCGTTTGTCGGCACTGGGATGCTGCCGCTGCCGGTCCGTCGGTGGGACTGCGCCGACTGCAGCTGCGCACGCGCGTCCGACAGCAGCTTCTTCTGCCCAATGCGCTTCTGGAGCCAGTCTGTCGCCTCCTGTCGCGCTTCGTGCGCTAGGAGCGTCAGTGTCGCTCGCTCTTCTTCGCGTAGAAACGCAATGACAGCGGTGTCGAGGCTCGGAGCTCGTGGGAGACCCTGGAGACCCCGCGCTGTGCCCAGTGACGCACGCGACAGACCACCGACAGCACTTGTCGCCAGCCGTCGCGACGCTGCGATCGCGTCTGCATCGGATCCACTGTTGGGTGTCGACGGCAGCGGCTGCTGTCGTGTCGCGGGTCCAGCGTCGAAGAAGAGGATGCCCGACGACATTCGACGACTGGTGTCGCGTGACAGCAACGTGTCGGACGGCGACACTGTCGTCGGGAGCTCCTGTGCACTGCTACTGCTGCTACCGACAGTGTCGGCTGTGATCCTCTGTGTCGACACGCTGTCGCTCGCAACGTCGTTGTCCTGTTCTTCCAGGACAGCGCTGGTTCGCCGTCCGACGAGGCCGGCGACGGATGCTCCGTCCGACAACGTCACCGACAGCTGCTCGTCGACGAGTTGGAGCTGTGCCTCTAGTATCTCAACGACATCCGCTGTCGTCCGTCCGTAGCAGTCGGTGACGTTGTGCGCGACAAGCTGTCGGCAGCCGAGCAGCGCCTCGAGCAGCTCTTTGTCGCGCACCCGACACTCGACTGCGACGTGGAGGAGCCCGAGCCGCGTCGTCGGCGTCACGACGCGCACTTGCGCGCCACAGCGAACGAGTTCGCGCCACGCAGCCGCGTTCTCGTGCTCGAGCGCGAGCATCAGTGCGGTCTTGGGCGTCGCCTCATGCTGCTTCTCGTCCTTGTCTTCTGCGTCCAGGTCGCTCGTGTCGTCAGCTGTCGCTGCGCCTTCTGTCCACACGTTCAGGTCCTGTCCATAGCGCTGGAAGAGCCGAATCACGCGCTCGTCGCACGTGTGTTGCAGCGCCACGTGCAGCGGCATGAGGCCGTCGGCGTCCCAGCTGCCGGCGTACGCGCCTTCGTCCAGCAGGAGCTCCACCACGCGCAACATCGCAGCGCTCCGTGGCCACTGACACGCGAGGTGCAGCGGCGTGCACCCGGTTCGCACTGTCGCCCCCTCGACAACCTGCGCGCACAGCGCTGTCGCCTGCGCTGTCGTTGCTGTCGTCGCAGGCGTATGCTGACCGACGCTGTCGCGCGTCAGTGGTGCCAAGCGCTGCGAACCGCTGACCACGCGCACGGCAAAAAGGATCAGTAGTGCGTTGGCGGGCGAGTTAGACGCCAGCGCTGCGTGCAGCGGCATCTCAGCACTCGGACCTGTCGTTGTCGCCAGCGCCTGCGCGACCTCGAGGTGCGACGGCGACAGACCACGCAGGAACAGGAACGCCAGCAACAGGCTCAGCACACGGCTCGTAGCGTCTCCGCCAGCGGCAGCGGCGTGCAGTACCGTGTACCCGTCGCTGTTCTGGTCCGTGACGACGTGCGGTGGCGAGTGGTGGGGGGCGGTGGACGCGGCAGAGACGAGGGCGGCGTCGTTCAACCGCTGAAGCACGCCGCAGACGAGCGCTTCCAGTGCGTCGTGGAAGAACGCAACCGACAGCTCCGAGACGGCTGCCGCCGCCTTGTTCGCCTCGATCGGTGGCGCTGTCGCCGTCGTCAGCGTCTGTGACGAGTACGACGGTGCGAGCCGCCAGTGCGGCAGGTCGCCTTCGCTGCGCGACTTCAGGCGGTGCCGCTGGCGCTTGGCTGGCGCTCGCATGTCGCGGTAGAACTGCTGCCGATCGCTCTCGCCCGCGTCGTTGTCGTTCCTCCTACTCCCAACGGCGTCTCGGCTCCACTCGAGCCAGCACACGTGCTTCACGAGCACGTGCAGCAGCGTCTCGTTCGTCGTCGCGTGGCTCAAGTGCACTTGGTCCTCACACAGGTCCAGCAGCACTGCGACGAGCTCCATCTGCCCCGCTCGCACCGCCAGCAGCGTAACTGGCGTCCCCGTCTCATTGTCCATCCACTGGTCCAGTGCACGCGTCCTGTCGCCACTGTCGCTTACCACCGCTAGCTTCGCTGCGATCGTCGCACTGAGAGCGTACATCCCGAATCGGATCGCCAGCGCCAGTGCCGACGCACCGTTCGCATCTTCCGCAAGCAGGTCCGCGCTGTATGCGACAAGCGACGCCGCTGCGAGCGCCAATCCCGACTTGATCGCGACGTGGAGCGGAGCGTCGCCGTCGCGAATCCCGCCGACAGCAGCAGGCGACAGCGACAGCGTTGTCGGCTCGAGCGACGACGACCAGTCGCTCCCGACGTTCGGCGACGCGTTGGCAGCCAGGAGCAACGCCACGACCTCTTGTTGGCGGCGCTTGAGCGCGAGCGTGAGCGGCGTGTCGTTCCCACAGCGGTCGCGGCATTCCAAGCCACGAAACGACGTCCCCAGGCTGCTGCTGGTCCTCGAATTCAACGCCGACGGCCGGTAGAGCTGCACGAGGCGCGCGACGACCGCCACTGGCGCGCCGACTGCGATGGCCATGTGCAGCGATGTGTTGCCGTCGCGGTCGATCGCTGTCGGATCCACCGCTTTGCAGTCCACGAGCTTGTCGACGAGCCGCCAGAGTCGGCCCTTGAGCGCCAAGTGGAACACGCTCTCGCCGTGTCCGTCGCAGCAGTGGAGCAGCTGCGAGTCCACGAGTGACAGCGACGACGCCGACGACGGTAGGGACGACAGGGGCGTCACGCGGTTCGTACCGACGTCCACGATCAACATCGCGAGCTCTTCTGAGGCGCGTGCAGCAGGCGTCGTCGTCGTCGCTGCCGCCTTGATCGCGACGTGCAGGGCGTTGTCGCCAGCTGCGTTCACGTGGTCGACGTACTGTCGGCACTTGGTCGGCGACAGGCGACGGAGCGTCGCGAGCAACGTCCGGGCCGCCTCGAGCTCCCCGACAGCGCTCAGGTACATGAGCAGGCTCCACTGGGCTGCGTCGTCTGCGACAACACTGCCGAACGGGAACACGACGCCGTCGATGCTCTCGGAGACCAGGAGCGCGAGTTGTCGGTCGCCTCGCGCTCGACTGGTGTCGCTGTCGCCACGGACGCTTGGGAAGAGCACGTGGGTCGCAAACGCCCAGTGGAGCACACTCCGTGGGTCAGCGCCGGCCCGGACGAGGAGCCCCACAGCTGCGTCGTCCGCTTGGAGGAACGCAAGCTGGAGCGGCGACAGCGGCATTGACGGCAGTCCCAGAGGTGGTGGTACGACGCAGTACACGTCGAGGTTCGCGCCTGCGACGAGAAACTTGCGCAGCGACGGGGCGTCCTGGCCACGGGCGAGCCCTGCGAGGAGTGCGAACGTCGCGAGCTGGCTCACGACGGCCTGGAGCTGGTCGCTGCGGTCGCTCCCGAGGGTCAGCGTCTTGGTCGTGTGACCACTCCCGACACTGTGTGTAAAGTGGAGACTCAGCGCCTGTTTCTTGGACTTGGACGCCTCGGTCTCGCTCAGCGGCACGAGCTGGAGCGACAGGAGCGTGTGTAGCGGGTACCGCTTCGACTTGGCGTTGGTATGGGCGGCAGACGGCGACTGGACGGCCCCGGCCGAGACGTTCTTCTTGCAGATCTCAAGCTCGTCCCAGCGCAGAAAGAGGAACCGCGTCTGCCAGCGCCCGAGCCAGCGACGCGACTTCTTGAGGACGTCGGCGCGGAAGTCGCGCAGCAGCGGCGTCCCAGTCGTACTACTAGGGCTACTACTGGGGCTACTGCTGGTGGTGGACACGGCCCCGATAGACTGGCGACTTGGGACCGGCGGTGGCGATGACGTGAGCGCTGACGGGAGACTCGCGCGCGTCGAGAGTGCAGGTGACGGCAGCTTCAGCTCCAGTGTCAGCTCGTCCGTCGGCGTTACGTACAGGAGCTGCTCACGCTCGAGTGGGAACGCGTCTTTCGTGAGCCACCGCGCGTGGGTGTGGCGCTGGAGCGCGCTTCGTAGGGTTTCGAAGCGCACCACCAGCGTGTCCTCCTCTATACGGTCGCAGTCGCTCACGAGCAGCGTCCAGAGCGCTGCGAACGAGGACGGCGCCTCGTACGCGGGGAAGAAGCGGACGAGGAAGTGCTGCAGCGCCGTCCGACGCCATGCAGACGAGCCATCTGCGGCAGCGAACGGTGCGCGCAGTGCATCCAGGAAGCCATCGTGGAAGGACGGGCGCGGCTGCAGCTGCAGCTGCTGCACGGCGACCGCAAGCTTGGCACCGGCGTCGTTGGTGGTGTCAGCGTTCGCGGGTGAAGCCATGCTCACAAGTGTGCCTGCTTTTCTTCACTATCATTTTTCTTGGTAAACATGCTGCGCTGGTTCACTCCAACTTGAGAGTGAAGAAAAACAGGATGTTTGTGTGAAAACCGGGGGACTCGATCTTTTCCGATTTTCGAGTGATTTTCAGAAAATGGATCTAAACGCGGGACAGGCTGTCCCGAAGCGGGTTTTGACTGGTGGTGGCGCGCTTTGGCTTGGCGAGCAGCTCCAATTGCTCCGCTGCCACCATTTCGCCTTTACGAAACCAAGAAAGCAACCATGGCCGTCGGTGCGTGTGCTCGCCTGGGTGCTTGAAGCGACCGATTGCGTCGTCGTGCGTGGTGCGCCGTCCACTCGACCGAGTGTCCGCCGATCTCTTTGTCTGTCCGTCCGCCGCCAGCAGCATCAGTATCAGCTGCAGCAACAGGAAGAGGAAGCGCAGTCAGTCAGTCAGGAGGTTCCCACCCACCCGCTGGCTATTGACGGGGCGACGGATCTCTAGGGACGGCGAACGGACGGACGGACAGAGAGATAGACGGACGGATGGCGCAGCCAGCACGCACAGGTTGAAGCGCTGTAGCAGCCACGTGACCCTCTTGTATGTGTGGTGTGTGGTGTCGTACAGGCAAGAACAAACGATTGACCAAGGGCAAGAAGGGCGGCAAGAAGAAAGTGTAAGTGACCGCACGAGCTATGTGTGGCTACGTATTGAGGCAACCAACAGCAGCTGACGACACACACTCTCTCTTTCAGCGTGGACCCGTTCACGCGCAAGGACTGGTACGACATCAAGGCGCCGGCCATCTTCTCGGAGCGCAACGTGGGCAAGACGCTCGTGAACCGCACGTCGGGCACGAAGATCGCGTCCGAGGGGCTCCGCGGCCGCGTGTTTGAGATCTCGCTCGGCGACCTGAACAAGGACGAGGACCAGGCGTACCGTAAGATCAAGCTCTGCGCCGAGGAGATCCAAGGCACGCAGATTGTCACGGGCTTCCACGGCATGGACCTCACGCGCGACAAGCAGTGCTCGCTCATCCGCAAGTGGCAGTCGCTCATTGAAGCGTTCGTCGACGTGAAGACCACGGACGGGTACCTCGTCCGCCTCTTCTGCATTGCGTTCACCAAGAAGCGCCCGAACCAGATCAAGAAGACGACGTACGCGAACTCGGCGCAGATCCGCGCGATCCGCAAGAAGATGGTGCAGATCATGACGAACGAAGCGTCGAAAGTCGACATTAAGGACCTCTTCCAGAAGTTCGTGCCCGAGATCATTGGGAAGGAGATTGAGAAGTCGACGCAGGGCATCTACCCGCTCCAGAACGTCTTCATCCGCAAGTGCAAGGTGCTCAAGAAGCCCAAGTTCGACCTCGTCCGTCTCATGGAGCTCCACGAAGGTGGCGCGGAAGAGAAGGGCGCCAAGGTCGCGCGCCAGGAAGACCAGCTCGTCGAGAACCTCGCGGGCACGGGCGGCCGGCTGTAAGCAACCGGCAGGTTTCGGTTTCGAACGGCTCCGACGGACGCACTGACTGATTGGATGCGGACACGACGGCGTGTTGGCTCGGCTGCGACGCGGACGAGAGAGAGCACACGACACCGGTGCTTCTAACGCGGTTGCGAATAAAGGCGAAATTTAATCACAGCCGTGGTGGTCTGGGCGAAGGTGGTGCTGGTGGTGCTGGTGCTCGTATGATACTCGAATGAGTCATATTTCAGTAGGTGCAGGATTCGATTTCGTCACGATTTTCATCCTCAAGCCAATCTCACTGTCTAGAGTCAGTATTCATGGCGGTTGTATACATACTCTTGTACTTATCCGTTTGTATACGTATATACGTACCTCACTTTCCAATTTGCGCGCCAAGCATGGCGACGGTCGAGGACAAGAAGAAGGCGCTCGAGAAGCGCTACGTGGAGAGCCGCCCGCCGCTGGCGTTCGCGAAGCTCAGCGGCCGCGTGCACGACGAGAAGCCCTTTGAGATGCTCATCACGCACCTGCCGGTCGAGCTCGGGCGTGGCACGCTCTCGAGTGCGTTCGTTAGCCATCACGCGCGTCCGTCGCCGCCTCCGTTTGGCCTGCTCACTCGTGTGTGTCTATCTATCTCTCCACGACAGCGAGTCCCGGACCGAAGCTCATGCTCGGCGAGCAGAAGGCGCTGTCCCGGCAGCACGCGCGCATCGAGTGGAACAAGGAGAAGAGCGGCTTTGAGCTCGAGGTGCTCGGCAAGAACGGGCTCTACGCCGCCGGCAAGTACGTTGCGAAGGACAAGAAAGTGGACCTCGTCTCGCGCATGCCGCTCAAGATCGGCCCTGCGCGCGTCTACTTCCTCGCGGCCGTGCGCTCCGTCTGCAGCACCATGAGCGGCTCGAAGCTCGTGCACCGGGTGCGTCCTGGACGAGTGGTGAGGCAGTGGGTGGGATAGAGGGACTGAATGCCCATGTGTGTGTGGGAAACCAGGCGTTTGAGAAAGCCAAGAGTCTCGGGAAGGCGCCCGACGGGCTCACAGCGGACGAGGTCGTGCAGCAGATCATGGACAGCTACCCGCGCAGTGAGGACGAGCTTGGCGGCCGAGCGAGTCTGAAGGAGTTTGTCATGTACGCTGGGAGTGGCGGTGGTTTTTAGTGGGGGCCACTGTATTTGCGTCACGCAGTGGCTGACAGCTGTGGCGGATATTTGCGATCAAAAACCACTGACCTGCAGGAACTACCTCGAGCTGGACATCCAAAGCTTCGAGAAAGTGCGGAGCTCGTCGCCGCCTCGCTACCGGATGCTCGCAGTCCCAACAACAGCGCCGTCCGAGAGCTCGAGCGAAGCCGCGAGGAAGAAGCAAAAGGTGGAC
Source organism: Globisporangium uncinulatum (assembly GCA_023333755.1). Taxonomy (NCBI): domain Eukaryota; phylum Oomycota; class Peronosporomycetes; order Pythiales; family Pythiaceae; genus Globisporangium; species Globisporangium uncinulatum. The sequence goes on from JAASFJ010000269.1 coordinate 8,184, forward strand.
GACAGCAAGTAGAAGAAGTGGTGCTACTGTATCGTCCCGCCCCATTCTCCTTCTCTTACTGCGCACCCTCCAGTGCCGCTTGAAAGCGCGCCCGCTCTCGAGCCGCTCGCTGTGCGCAGAGGAGGTCGACGTCGTAAGCAGCCGCCTCAGGGTCTGCGTGGTGTCGTGGTGCGTACGGGACTGGCCCGTACTCGGGCGTGAACGTCGAGCGCCACTCATCCGCACTGTCTTTGTCGACCGGCGTGTCTTGCCGTGGTTTTTGCTGCTGCTGGCGCCAAATGTCGCTCCAGAGCCGCTCAAAGCGCTCCGTCTCGACTCCATACACCACTCGATTGTCTGGCTCTGCCAGCTGCGCTGCTTGGTCGGTGCCAATGCGGCCGTGGACGTGGCGCACGTGCGGCAGCACCCGTGCGAGCCACTCGTGGTCCTGCGCCGTGTCCAACAGCCGCTCGCTCCCGACGCACCAGTGGCTAAAGTCGAGCGTGAGCTGGAGGCGTGGGAACGCGTCGAGCAGCTCGAGCGTCGTCCAGGGCGAGCACAAGACGCGGCCGCGGTGCGTCTCGTGGCACACGGGCGCGCACGGCAGCTCCTCTTCGAGCGCCAAAGCGCGTGCGACAAACTCGAGCTGCTCGTCGCGGCGCCAGCGGTCGGCGCCAGAGTGCGCGTTCAGCCGCACAGGCCGGTCGGCTGCGTCTGGGAACGCGGTGCAGACGCGCTCGAGCTGCGTGTGGAGCCGGTCGACGTGCGCCTGCACGCTGTCGAACAGCTGAGAGAGGCCCGCGGGCTCGTAGTCGCTCCAGCCCGAGTACACGCCGACGATGACGCGCAGGCCGTGCTCAGCGAGCAGCGAACGCGCAGTCGCGAGGCCGCCGAGCGCCTCCAAGTCTGCGACGCTCGCTTCCACGCCGTCGTAGCCCTGTGCGCGCACGTGGCGGAAGAGCGCGGCAGCGTACGCGTGCGGCTTGAGCGCTGCGTCAACGCCGAGCTGCTGCGCCGACGGCGTCCCCCAGAGCGACCGGAAGCACTTGAGCACCGCCATTCGTGCGAATTGGGAGGAGTGGGAAAAGAGAGAATGCTACCCGTAGTTGCAGAACGTGCAAAATAGTACACTGTATTTCAGATTCTGCAAGCTGCACTTTTGGGCAGTCCGAGACCGCAGAAGGACAGATACCAGATACCAGATACCGATCCATGGTCTCATGTCGGACTGGATGCGGCTAAGTGGCTACTCGACCTCCTTCTTGGCATCGTCGTCTTGGATACCGAGTCCGCGCACTGCCAGTCCCGTCTCATGACTGTCTTTGCAGTCGCTCTTGACACCAACGTCGTCGTCGTCATCGTCGTCTCGGCTGCGTTTCGACGCGGCTGAGCTGCCCACTGGTCCCGTCTTCGTCCCCTTCGGGTCGTCGTCCCCTTTCTCACCGTCATTATCGTCGCTGTCTCCGCGCGCTTTCGCGTCCGCCTGGAGCCGGTCGAGCGACGCACGCGAGCGCATGGACTTCATGAGGTTGTAGAACGCGTCGTAGTCCATGGACGCGATCACAATCTCGAGGTACTGCTCGGCCTTCGGGTCGCTCCGGATCGCTTGCTGGCAGCGCTGGGCGAATTCGTCCTCCGAGAGCTCGACGCTCGCTAAGAAGACTGCGGATCCAACCACCGGACCATCGCTCTTGTTAGTCTCGCATACGACAAACTGTGGCGTCACACACGTCGACATAACGCACTCTCCATGCGGGCGTTGAACATCTCCTGGAAGCGCCCGTAGATCTCCATGTAATCGAGGCGGTGCTCCCGGTCGTCCGTGAACGTGAGCGCGTGGTCGAGGAAGAACTGCTCAAAGTGGCGCTGGAAAGCGGGCGCCGCAATGAACTCAGCCAGCGCGCGAACAGCACCGTCCTGAACGCTCTCCATCGCGTGCACTGGTTGGTGTCTGGTGATGAAGTGACGTTTCGTTTGAGATCGTCCGGATAATTAAGGTTGCGAGGCCATCGCTATTCGGACTCACACCTGGTTTTATTCTCTATTGGGTGAAGTGTGCGCGCTGGTTGGCGGTCCGCACTCTGGAACTTGAGTATCGTGAGTACCAAAAGTGTCGACGACAATGGCGGCGCACGTGACGAAACTCTTCCTCCAGAACGCACTGCAGAGCGCGCAGCAGCCGCCTGCCAGCAAACAAAGCGCCAAGGGACGGAACCCAAAAAGCGCGCAGCCCTCAGCGCCTCAGAAAGCAAAGCTTGCGGCCAAGAAAGTGCGCGCACCAGCGACCCGGACGAAGCAACCACCGAAGGGCAAGAAGAGCGAGCACTTTTTGGACGTGGCCAAAAAAGAGTTGGAGAGCGCTGACCGCACGCGGGAAAACCTGAACAAGCTGCAAGTGCGCGCGTCAAAGAAGTCGCAGCGGTTGATGGCCAAGGTGCGGATTTGGACGATTTGGGTGGTGGTGTGGTGCATGTACGTACGTGGATGGGACGTCCTGACTCACTCGAACCGTATTATTGGACGCGTTGGTATCGCTGCAGGCGCTCGCACTGCGGAAGAAGGCGCTTCGCTAACTTAAGCGCCCGTAGCAACGCAATGTCTATGTGGTAATCAATCGATGCTTCATTCGGGTTCGCTCGTGGTCGCGTTCGCATTCGTGTGCATACGATGGCGTCTCTGAGCGCAGCTGCTCACTCCTTCTTGGCGGGCGCGGCCTTCATCGTGCCGCTCTGGTGCACGTTCACCTTGACGATCTCGTCCAGGTCGTCAAAGTCGTCCTGCACGAAAGAGGAAGTAAACATCTCTGTGCGCCATAATACACTGCACCGAGAGCAGCGCGCACCTTGTTCATCTGCACCACCGTATACGTGAAGACGGAGGCGGCGAACGCAGCGAGGCTGCCGCCGAGCAGCAGGTTCTTTGCGCGCAGAGAGAGCGGCATGGCGAGTGGAGCTCTTCGTGTCTTTGAACGGTGGGCGGGCGGGCTTTTCAGTCTGGAAAAGAAGGAGCGGGCGGCGCTAGTACGCACTTACTGGGCACACTCTGTAAGATACGAAAGTTAAAAACATGAGAGCAATCTTGCATGTTACCGAGAGAACCAACCCTAAGCTCTGCTTCATGCCGCGGACGACGTCGATGGCGACGTCACCACGCTTCCGCCACTCGGTGCAGGCGTCTTCACGACGTACACACGCTTGTAAACTTTGTCGCCACGTTTCTTGCTGCTACTCGACGCTGCTGGCTTGGGAATGAGGGTGGTCGTGCTTGCCACACTCGCTGCAACTGGGCTTGTGGTAGTAGTCATGATCCCTTTCACGACGCCTTTTCGAGATCGCGTCGCGTGGTTCTTCTTTGTGGTCAAACTCGGCATTTGAGACGCAGTCTGTGGTTCATCACCGACTCGGTGGTTCCTCGCACCAGCGGCGGCTGTTGGGAGCTTTGCCTCTCGGTGGTTCTGTCCGCTTGGGTGGTGCAGACGACCCTTCGTCTGAGTCACTGATGGTTTTAAGTTGGTGGCACCACTCACAGCTTCGCGTAGTGGCGTCTTGAGACCCACTGGCTTCTTCTTCGCCCGGCGTCGGCTCTCTGTCCGCCGGCGCTCGGCTTCACAGCTTCCGACAACTGCGACAGCGTCGTCTGTCGCGTCCAAAGACAGCGGCTCCAGCTCCGATCGACTCCCATCCGAACTGAGGCGTAGAGCACTGGCTGGCGGTAGCTCTGCTGAAGGCGACGCGTCAGTGCCGACAGCAGTGGGAGGCACGTCGTGCTTGCTGCTCTTCGCCCGTGGCTTCGTGGGCGGCAGCCAGCACTTGTCACCAGCACCAGCACTGGCCGCCAGCGCTGCAATCTCTCGCCTCGCTCGCTTCTCCAGCAGAAGCGCACGCCGTGAGCGCACAGTCGCGAACCGCTCGCCCGCGTCGTTGTCGTTGTCGCCGTTGGCCTCGAGCAAGCGTGCAGTGTCTTCCTGTGCGGCATCCCCGTCTGCGTCGCCGTCCTGGTGGATCGTACTGTAGACTTCAAGACGCGGAGCGCTGACGACTGGCGACGCGACACCCGCTGTCGCCGTCGCGTCGCTTGCCTGAACCACACGCTCGTCCTGTCGGTTAGCGACGCTCTTCTTCTGTCGTGTCGCTCCGCGCTTCTCGGCCCGGAGCTTCCGACCCGCTAGTCGCGCGTCTTCGCGTCCTACCGACACACGTGATCGTCTGTTGGTAGGCGCTGCATCACTCGCTCTGTCGCGGGTGCTGGCTGCCGGAGCTTCAGTATTGGCCGCTACGGGACGACACCCGAGTGGGCGAGCGGCCGCCTTCGTCCTGAGACCTGCACTCGTCTCCTCTACCGCCTTCTTTTTCGTCCAGCTCGGGCTGCTCTTGTGTTGCTGTCTCCCCACCAGATGCGTCTCCGTATCAGGTGGCGACAGAGCCAGCGACATCGGCTCTACGACCGCTGGAGCTCGCACGGACGAGGCCTTGAGGTCGGCAGAAGTCGCATTCGAAGGCTCACTAGTGCTCACGACGCTGTCGTTACCAGCGCTCGTGGCCTCGAGACGCCCCGTCGCCTTCTCGGAGCGTTCGTCGCTCCGGGTGTCGATCGCTCGGGCGTCCACGGCGCCACTACGACCCACAATGTGGGCGTCGGTCGACTGTGGCCGACCCGACGTGGTTTCGACCAGCGGAGGCCCCGAGACGAGGCGCAGAGCACGGCCTGGAGGGGCGCTCTTCCTCGCCTCCACGCTCACCATCGTGCCGGTCTTTGGGTCGAAGAGCATCGGCGGCCCCTCTCGCTTTAGGATACGCACAGGCGCTTGGGTGGGCGGATGGGCCGCCGTTGGTCGCGTCCCACTGAAGCCCCAGGACGAGGGCGAGGACGTGGCTGCTGGTGAGTTACGCGACTGGTGTGGATCCACTGGCGTCCGGTGGCCTCCGCTTCCGTCGCCGCGCCTCCACACGAAGGCGACAGCAGCGACCGGTACACCTTTGGAGGCCTCGGCAGCACCTCCGGTTTCTCTGGGGCTTGGCCTACCGCTCAATGCCCCACCACCCCCACCACCACACTCACCACTCTGTTCGTTTGCTCTTGGGTGGCGTTGGAGGTCGTCCGAGCGAGCGCTCGTCGCCAGCGTCGGGAAGTCGTGGTTCTGCTGTCGTGTACGTAAAAAGTCCGAGCGTGCAATGTCCTGCTCCACAGCGTCGTCGCCCCACCGGCCGGTGTTCATACTGGAGCACAAGGGCACTTCACTCTGGCGTGTGGGTGGCGGTGCATCCTTCTCCCGCTGGTCTTGAGACGACAGTGGCAGTCGTGGCGCCTTCCCGACAGCGTCCGCGGCCTCCTGTTCGCTGGCGGAGATCTCGCTCGTGCCGCTGCCCCAGCCACTGCGACCTGACGGTACGAGACTCACGCCCACGTCCTGGCCGTTGTGCTCTTTGCGCAGACTCGGCGTGTTGATGGGCGTCGGGACCGGCGCTGCGAGGTGGCTCGCTGCTACGAGGCTCGGCCGTCCACCGCCTGACTTGAGCACGAGCATGCGATTCACGCCATGGAAGCCAACTGGACGCACACAAACGGCGTTAGTGAGAGAGAGAGAGAGAGTCGCAATCTAACCGAATGTTCGCTTGGTGACGCCCAACTCGCCTGCATAGTCGCTGGCTTGGGCGAGTGGCGCTCGGTAGACGGCGCTGAGGTTGCGGCTGGAGAAGCGCGTCTTGGATCGACCAGCTGCCGACGTCGCAGTCATGAGCGCCAAGAGTTCCTCGTTCTCTCTCACTCTCTCTCTGTACAAGTGGCAGCAGGAGGTCTCCCGACTGCGTATGTTTGAAACTGCTCGCGTCGCTTCGTGGTCCGTATGAAACATTTCAATACCCCGCGAAGCTTCGGATTTACACAGTCGACAGCATGGAGTTACTCAAGTGAGGGGGTGGCTATAGCAGGGGAGCTCCTGTAGTTTACATTCGCCACCACAAGAACCACATGAACCACATGAACCACATGAACCACATGTAGCCATCTCCATATGAACCAGTCGTCTATTCACTAAGTTGGTCAAAAAGGGGCCACCCACCCTGGCGTCCCCAATCATCATCGTCCGTATGCAATAAAGAGCCGCCCACCGTGCGCTCTTCGCGTCCCTATCTCTCTCTCGCCCTCTTTCTCCCTCTCTCAGCAAATGAGCGCAGGCGACCGCCCGCCCCCACGACCGCCCAGCAGCCCCTTGGTCTCGTCACTCGCTCGCGGACTGTCGTCGTACTCAAACTCGTACTCGTCGATCGCTGGCTCGTCGACACTGAAGCGCTTGTGCAAATAGAGTTCGTGCGCTGGCGAGAGCCGACGAGGGGTCGTCGTGGTCGAAGTCGAGGTGGTCGAAGTCGTCGTAGTGGTTATTGGGAGCTGACCACTCGGGTACTGGAAACAGAGCGGCGTCCAGCTGTGCTCAAAGTGGAAGAACACGAGCGCTGAGACGAGCAGGCCGAGCACAACGTCCACCGTATAGTGCTTGCGGCCAGCGATGCAGAGCACTGCGAGCACGAGCAAGTAGACGCCTCCAAGCGTCCACCGGAGGTTCGAGAAGCGTGGGTGGTACCGGTCAAGCACGCGCAAGTAGAGCAGCACGGCACTGTTGGTGTACGCCATGTGGCCCGAGAAGATGAGGTCGCCGCACGAGTTGTAGTTGCCGTACATGGGCCCGATGCGTGTGACGACGTCGATCCAGTTCTGGGGCGGGAAGTACGTTGTGCTGCCAACGCGACAGTGCGGCGCGGGCCCGGGGAGCGACGTGAGCGCAATCGTGAGCCCACGGAGGAGGTAGCAGACTGTCGCACACCGGAAGAACGTGCTGATCACCGCGGCCCGGTTCTCGCGTGTCATCGCGAGCGACTGGAGCATAAACAGGACGGGGACGCCAGCGGTGAGGAAGTCGCTGAGCGGCCGCCACATCGAGTCCACCGCTTGTTCGGGGATGAAGAGGAAGCCCAAGTCTGGCAGTGGTGTGCTCGATGGGACGTGCAGGTAGAACGCGACGTTGACTGCAAAGACCATGACGAGCGACACTGCGACAAAGATCTCAGCGTGCTCCCCAACGGACCGGAGCGTGCGGTCGAGACGGGCGCGGACAAAGTGGCGCGTGTAGAGCACGACTGCTGTATAGAGCAGCCAGACGCCGCCCCACGTGAGCCGCGTGCGGTGGTCCGTTGGCTCAACCACGAACTTGAAGAAGAGCACCCACGCGAGCACGCTCAGGACGAGCATCACGACTGTGAACACCATGAACGCGATAAAGCCCACGAGCTCTTTCGCGTCGAGTGTGCGGCAGAAGCTCCAGAAGCTGTCGCTGCTGCCGCTCGCGCTGTCGCTACTGCCGCCGGTTGCGTTGAGCGTCACCCGCATCGACACGGGCAGGCCGTCGCCAAAGTTGAGCGACTTGTCGAGGCTCGCGGCGATCGAGGACGCCGGGCCCGACATCTTGCGCTTCGTGCGCGTGAAGACGCCGTTCACGAACGGCAGGTACGACGTCATCACGCTTGCACGCTTGCGCTATGGAGCTCGGGAGCTCTTCAGTGGCGAGCAGGCGGCCGGGCGGCGCGAGTGGGCGAGTGCGTGGGGCGAGACGCGAAAAGCGGAAAAATGGCCGCCATACAAATTCCGACATTCACATACAGTGCGCCATATACTTGCGCAAACCAGCTGGTTGTTTACACTGGGGAGCTCTCCCTCACTGCCGCCACCTGGCACAATTGTGCCAACCCGCCTCGCTGCTCTCTAAGCAGTCATTCTTGGGAGGGACGCTGGGATGCAAGCAAACGCCAAAGATGAACACATGAACGCTTGCTTTTTTATACAGAGTCTTCCATACGTGCTCGTGTGTGCTGCTGCACACGAGAGCACGCATTGCGTCGTGAGCTAGGCGCTTTTAAGTGAATTCTGCTTTCGCGCTCCAGATGGATGACAACAATAATACCTGCTGGAATATGGTGGCTGCTTGTGTCGTTAGTGACCTAAATACCCCTTACAAAAAGTATCCCTTTCTATTGTGATTGTGAACTGATTCATGGGTTCGACGGGCTCCCAACCGCTATTGAAATTGACTAAAGCGACCAACTGACTTGTTGTCTTCTCGATCGTCCGATCGATACTGTACCTCCTCAGCCCTCGACCATCCGTCCGTCCAAACCGAAAGGAAAAAAGATCCCAGCTTCTTCCACACATAAGCAAGTCCTTTAGCTGTGCCCTGCTCCATTCCATTCCATTCTCTTCCTTCCCTCCCTCCCTTCCCCCAGCAGCCATCCAGTGACTACAGCTACAGTTCCGAGTACGTGTTCGCGGGGCGGTAGTAGGACGAGCCCGGGTAGCCGCCACCCACGGCCCCCGGGCGGTGGCCGCCACGAGCGTTCAGACCACTCCGCACTGCACCGTGGTGGTGGCCACCGCCGTAGCCAGCTGCCGCCGCCGGGTCACCCGCCACTTGCACGAGGAACATGTGTCCCGACGGACACGCGACACGCCTGCAGCACAAGACACTCCAAATGTGAGTTTTTATCCTACAAACCACCACAAAAACCACCAAAAACCACCACGCCCACAAACGCACATGTTGTACATGTGCGGTAACACCCGCATCTGGATCTGGCACTGCGGGCAGCGCACGAGCGCGCCTTGCGAGCTCGCACGGTACGACACGGGCTGGTTCGGAGGCGGCCCTGTTGGCGCAAACGCGTTCCGAGGCGGCGGTGGTCCAAACGCCGCAGCCGCCGCGTCGTTCGGCCGCGCTTTCACGTCGCGGTCCGTCACGCTCTTGCCGCAGTCGCGACAGAAACGGTGGCCGGCCCGGACGCGCGGGTGGTCGCACTGCTGCTTCACTTGCATCTCGGCCATGACCGCGCGACAGGACGGGCACTTGTCGTAGTTGGAGCTGTCGGACGACTGGATCTCCTTGAGACAGCTCCAGTGGAAGCTGTGGCCGCACGCCGTCGTGTAGATCGCGTGGCCGACGTGCATCGTGTCGAGGCAAATCGCACACTCTTCCGCCTCGGGGACAAGCGTCGCTTCAGCAGCGTTCGCTTCTGGAAGCGGCTGCGGACTTGAACCCGTCTCATTGTCCATAGCCGGTACCGACTGGAGCGCAAGCGGCCGGCTGCTCTTCGCTTCAAGCCGCGCCAGCAGCTCGTGTGCGCGCTTCTCCGCGTCGCGTAGCCACCCGCCCGCCTCTTTCGCGTGCAGCGGAACCGCCAAGCGGCTGCAGTCGTCGACGCTCCGTGCTCGCCGGAGCTTGGGCCGCTCCGCTTGCGGCCCCAAGTGCTGGTCTTCGAGCGCCCGCTGGAGCCGCGCAGTCCGCGCCGCCTCCTGGTCGCGCTCGGAGCGAAGCGCAGCGGCGACTTCTTCGTCCCGCCGCACGTCTTCTGCGTTCCGGACGCGCTGTTCTTCTTCCGCCATCACGAGCTGCCGCGCACGCGCGCGCTCAATGTCTTCCGCCCGCCGACGCTCCATGAGCAGCTGCGTCTGGTCGTGCACGCACCGGTCGCACACGCGCACGGGCTCGTTGTTGTACCGCATGATGGTCGTCGCGGGCATCACTTTGTGCGACCGCGCGCAACTACCACAGACCGCGTGGCCGCACGACTAGCGGGAGGGAAGGAGGAGAGGCGAGTGGTTATTTAGTCGCGCGGGGGCGTTCGAGGCCTGCGTGGAGCTTTTGTACGAGAGGAGGAACGTACCCGACAGCGGTGTTTGCGGCGAAAGACCTGGAACTTCTTTTGGCACATGAAGCAGTCGGACGCGGCCTCGAACATGGCGTCCGACATGCTCTGCACGGAGCCGGACGTTGGCCGCAGCATCGCCGTCGTCGTCGTCGTCGTCGTCCTTCCTCGCTCGCCTTCTCGCGGAAGCGTGTGGGCGAGCGTGTGACTTGCGTGTGAAGTGGGGGTGGGTGGGTATGTGACGCTTTTCGCGCTGTCTTTCACGCTGTTCTGAAGGGACCTTGGGACTAAAAAACCCTTGCGAGAAGAAAAGAATGGGGCGGCGAGACAGCGAGTGAGGTGGGAGCGGCTGGCTTTCATGTCACTCTTTCACAAGGGAGGTCACTATTCGGTCGAGTGACATCACCCAAGATGACAACCAACCTTCCAAGCCAACCGACCGACCACGCGCCAATCAATATCTTCACTTGATCCTCCTCCCGCTGCTCCTGCTGCTGCGTTTGCTTCTTACCTATACTGTACACGCCCCTCCTCTCCCAGCCTCCCACTACAACATCGCTTCGTCGCCCTCGTCTGGCTCGCCCACCGCCTCCGTCTCCTCCCTTTCGCCGTCGCCGTCGCTCTCCACGCGGATGCCGAGTGCACGTCGCATTTCTTTCCCACGCAGCTCCGCCATGAGCGACTGCACCTGCAAGACGCCACCCATCCAAACGCACACCCCACACGTCAGCCCCGTCGATTCCATTCCATTCCATGTCAGCTCTCGTCCGTCCTTTCGTCGTCTCTCGCCTGCCTTCCACTGCAGTAAACGTACCGCGTGGCCCTTGCCGAGCGTCTCGGCGCGATCTACAAAGTCCTCAAAGTTCAGCCCTGGGTAGAGGTCGTACGCCCACTGCTTGTACGTCTTAATGAGCCCTGCGAGCGCCTTTGCCTGTGCAGTCAGTCATCCGTCAAAAACCACCACCATCAGCAACAGACGAAGAGCGAGGGTGGTCAGTCCTGTTCTCAGTGCGCCAGTCTCCTGCAATAGCGCCACGAGACGTCACCTCCTGTCCCGACACGTCACCACTGACGCGGAACGGGAACGTCTCGTAGATGGCGCTCAGTCCGTCCGCAGACACCAAGTGCGACTCGCTGAGCAAGATCCGGCGCCGCTTCGTCGGCTTCTCCGTCGCACTGGAGGCGGCAGCTGCGTCGTCTGCGTCGCCCTCCTGTCCACCGCTGAGCGTCGCAGCGCCTTCTTCGCGCCGTCGCGTCATCTCCAAGTCATCGTCGAGCTCCCATCCCGGACGGTCCGCCATCGCTTCCTTTTTTGCAATGAGCGAATTGAATTGGTGTCGCGCAACGATCGGTTTTTAGAGGAACTCTCGGCTTTTATCACTATAGAAGATAGAAACCCTGAGTGCACGATGAGCTCCGCCCGTCACAACTGCGCTCGATAGCGTCCGCGTAAGAACGCCTGCCTCTAAATGCACGTCCACACACATGAAAAGAGAACACACACTCTATTGTATGCAACTTAGGAGGCGGTGCCTCCGTTCGCGATCCTCCTCTTATCGCACACACCTCGCTTGCAATGCGTCGGTCTTGAGAAGAACCACCGTACGTGGCCCCTACGAGGACGATCTGCGGCCGAGGCGCTTGAGTCGCCGGCGGTGGTGTGAGCACGGTCGCTTGCCGTGGTTCGCCTAAAACCGACACACAAACACACACAGAGCTCTGAGTGTCAACAACCACACCACATCGTCATTGCAACCGCACACACCTTCTTGGGGCGGCGCGCGTTGCGGTTGAGCAGCTGCATGCTTATCGGTCTCTCGCTCAGCCGCATCTTCTCCAGCGTGAACTCGAGGTTGTGGCGCCAGTCCGAGAGGTACAGTGGCGTCTGCGGTAGCGCGGCTCTAAGAGGTTGGCGAGCTGCGTAGGAGTCCGTTTGCATACGATGGAGCGCCAACAGCAGCAACAACCAGCACATGTTGTGAGCCTCGTGACCCTCAGTAAATTCATTGGACCATAGAGACGAGAGGGTTAACGCACTGGCGGGGAAAAGCTCCCACGGCGCTGCGAGCGCGCGCGAAGAGGAGAAGAGACGCGTGGCCGATGGAACGCGCTCAGTGGCGCGCGTGGCCAGGAACAGCCGCGACGTTGCGATACGGAGCGCCATGGTGACCTTGGTGATACAGGGGGAGCGCACCACCAGCGAAAAGTGGCTCGCAAAATGGCTGGTGGGCTACAAGAGCAAGTGCTTCACATATTGAGTTCAGTATGAAAAGAGTCGAATCCTTGCCTGCATGATCAAAGCTGCTCGCCACTTCCAGTCCTGTTTGTCCAAGACACTTGCATGCACGCAGCTCAGCATTGAGCGTCCTCTTGCTCACGAAGCGCAAGGTGAAGAGTCAACACTCAGCTCGCGACGATGTGCTCGCAAGCACGTGAATTCACAGTGTTAAACTGGCGCGAGTCAGTCAGCCAAGTGGACTCAGTACTCGGTAATCGGTACTCGTACTGCAGTAGGAAGGAGAGGCTCATATCACATCACCTCGGCGCACACCAGCGAACGATGCGCGGGTGGATGGCATGCAGTGGGTTGCAGTGCAGCTAGAGGACGCGCTGATCGCGATTCGTTGATGCGAGAAGCGACAACAGGAAGGAGAAGGTGGCGACCGTGATCTTGGGGTTTACGGTGGGATGGTGAAGCCTGTCATCTCGGCACAGCCTCGGCCGCCTCCCTGAACGTCCACACACGCACGCCACGTGCAGGTCGAGCGAGCGCGAGCTTCTGGGAGTCGGTGGCGAATCCTTACACCCCGATACACTCACAACGCACATGGGACTCTCGTGGGACCGCCTCTCTTACTCGCTCTCTATCTATCTCTCCTCAGCCTCACCCCCGACTGCCGTACCGAGCTCTATCTCAGCTTGCGAGTCCTCACGAGCATGCAGGATTCTCGTCGACCTGACGACGGTGACCTTTTCATCCCGTGTCCTAGCACGTGCCTGGGAACTAACGCGCTTGGTGACGTCGCCGCTGCTCCACCAGCAGGGACTTGAGTGCGCAACTCCGCCTCTCGCGACGACAAGAGTGGCGCCAGTCAGCCCAAGATTCCCCCCCCCGCCACGAGGCCGCCGCCGTGATCCTCTGTCGCAAGGGCGGGAGTCGTCGCCCAACCAGCCAGCTTCTTTGCGGCCATTAGCCATAGGACCGTGCTGGTACAGTATATTGTATTCTCCTTCATGCGTGATGATGGAGTGAGGCTGGCGACGCCACCGAATCGCGGTGCGAGCAGTTTGCTTGGGAGCACCTAAATCACTTCCCAGTCAGTGCAACTCCGAGCAAAGCGCGATCAGGACATCGAGTGCGACTGCGAGTTCGCCCGCGTGTCGGCTTGCTCTCGTTTTCGCCAGACGTGAAGCGATCTTTGCGTTCGCAGCTGGGCAGCAGCAACTCTCTCTACGTACGTACCCGATCCGTCAGCACGTGCGATCACATACGAGCAGTCGTGGTCGGTTTGCGTGAAGATGCAGAGAGATCGATCGATCGATCTAGGCGACGACATCCCGCTCCGTCCTTGACGTGGAGCTTTTGAGCGAAAGCACGCGGTGATGGCCATGGGGATTACGCCCAAACGATCATCTCAACGGCTATCAATGTGAATCAGCGTGGGGACGCCGCACGTGTCTTGCATCACTCACGCACTTATGGACCACTCACTTCCTTCCCCTTGCTTTGCTGACGCCAACGTTTGTATCCATCACATCCGTCACTCTCGAGGCGAGAACCACCACCCAGAAACACGCGGGATTAAGGCGAAGGCCGTCACAGCACAACAGAAGGCGCCTCTCGGAGGGTGATCCCTGCTGGCACCGCACTCCAGTGTCATGTTATCGCGGTTGTTCCTGTAAAAGCCCCAATGCAATGATCTCGTTTCCACGCAATTTGCAGTGCGTGGAGCTTGGAGGACGTCCCATGAAAGCTTGAATGTCTTCGACTGGCAAGAGGCACACCAAGGGCCGAATAAATTGACCAATATCTCACCTGTTGTAACATTCGAGGTGTTAAACCTTCTCGTCATGGTGGCGGAAGGCGGGAGTGGAATGCGAGCTGATACTCTCCGAAGTTCGCGCTGGAAGGCGCATGTGAATTCCGAGCACTACGGGACCGCTTCCAGTCAAAGAACTGGTGGTGGTGGCGGTAGCGCTCGATGGAAGCTCCGCTTTGTGACCGAACTCGACTGCGGACACCGCGTGAAATGGACCATGTCAAAAGCCTCGAAATACCAACCCAAGTGTTCATCCTCTCAAGCTCTCGAGCTCTCCCAGCACACTCAGCTGGTACACTTCTCACTGAGGCGGAGGGATCGCGTGAACGCGAGACAGAGCGAACCAGCAAGCAATCGAGAAGCAGGAACTGGTCCAAGGAGACGCCAGCCAGCATCTGCGCCAAAGTGTCGCCAGGGAGCCAGAGGCGGCCGCAAAGAGCAGGTGATCTAATACGTATGGTACTAGTACTGTACGCGCTGCTGGTGGCGCGCCCTCAGCCTGCAGAAGTACGTACGCACAGGTGATCACCACCCACGCCCATCAACAGAGCCGCAGGCTACCTTCAACGCCGCCCGTCCCAACAGAGCCGCATTGTCCATCGTTGGCCGTCGAGCGTCGAGCAGGAGGAGGATTCAGGAAGTCCACGACGACCAGAACAGGAAAAAAGGCGGCCGGCGTGGCGTGGCACTCGACACTCCCCGCGATCGTGGGTTGTTGCCATAGTTGTAAAATTTGAATCCGGCCGGTGCGCGCATTCGAGTCACTTCAGTGTTGGGGTGGATGGTGCCATGCAGTATGGAGAGTATGCCCCGCGGGGTGCGGCTCTGCAAGATCCGAGAGCACAAGCGAGTGACTTCCAGTTTGAATCGCGCTTTGTTTGCAATGGTGTTCAAGAAATGCACATTCGATATTTTGACGTTGAAGTGCAGCGGCTCGTCTCTGCGCTGTTTTTCTATTTTTGCAGCCAATCAAACGACAATGATGTCCCGGGTCCTTTATCTGTTTCTTATCATCCTGGCTTTCATCTCTATGAAGAGTCCAAGATCGGGAGGTTTATGGCGACTGTTTAGGCTCCACAATGCCGCCATTCATTGTCCAACGACATCCGCCGCTGGAGATGCCATGGCATTGCACTCTGCGCGCACCACTCGCTGGCACTGCCAGACCAGGTTGCGAGTGCGGCGGCTGCTATTTTATCGCGGTAAGTCTGGGTACGAGCCCACACACAAATGAGCGGCGCTGCCAGCGCCGCTGGCCGTCGCAGGAAAAAGCAGCAGCGTCGTCTGCAAATGCATGGCCAAGTCCGCCCACCACGCTCTCTCAGCAACTTTGTATGCTGTCGCTGACAACTCTCTCGCGAAGAGAAGGTGGTTGGCAGAGGAGGATGGGCCTCTAATTCGCTCACGCACTCGGTGGTACCGTCTGCCGGCTCAAACTCGCAAAACTCGCAGTTCTCCGCCACAAACGTGAAAGAGGCGACGACGGACACTCGGACGGACGGGCGGACACTAAGCGCGCTCCCATTCTCCAATCTCCTGCGTGCTACGCACGTCACCACCCGCTTCGTCCATCGCTCTCAGCTCCACCCACTCACACGCACCACAAACACGATGCATGCCATGCTCGCACACGCCATGGACACATCGTCGAGTATCAGTCCCAGCCACCGCCACCACCACACCACCACCACCAGTGGCGCCTCGAGCCCAAGCAGCAGCAGCAGTAGCAAAGCTGAAAAGGACGTGGCGCCGTTCCTCAAGAACTTGCGCTTGATGCTCGACGTCGAGAGCGACGCTGTGCTGCGGTGGACGCCAAACGGCCGCGCGTTCGAGATCCACGACATGGAGCAGATGATGGCGAGCGTGCTGCCCAAGTACTTTAAGCACCGCAAGTACACGAGCTTCCAGCGGCAGCTCAACTACTTTAACTTTCGCAAGTGGACCAAGTCGAAAGCCACGGTCTGCACGTTCTCGAACGACTTCTTCTTGCGCGACCAGCCCGAGCTCGCGTGGCGCATCTCGCGCAAAAAGTCGCTCCACCATGGCGCTGGCTCCGTCCTCCAGCAGCTCCAGCAAACCGGCAACCCACGGTCCAGTCCCAGTGTCACTACCCCCACGACTGCTGGTCGCGCTCCGTGGGTCAAGGCCGAGAGCGTGGCGATCAGTGTACCGTCCGGTCGCAATGACAGTAGTAGCAGCAGCAGCAGCAGCAGCAGCTGTGGGCCGTTCCCGTCGCCCACAGACCAGGACATGATGCTGAAGGAGCAGGACCAGAACGCGCGCAGCCGCCACCCGCTCTTCCCCTTCCGTCCACCGCACGCGCACTACCCCCGCAGCCACCAGCTTCCGCAACACCAGCACCAGCACCAGCACCACCGCCCACAGCATCAGTACACGTTCACGAGCCAGCTGCAGCTCCAGCAGCAGAGCCCCGAAGCGCTCGACTGGATCGACTGTCTGCTCCCGCCCGTGGACCGCATCGAAGACGATATGTACGCGTACATGTACGCGCCGCCTGCAGCGTGCACCCACACGCTCAAGTCGGCGGCGGCGTCGTCCTCGTACGATTTTGTCTAAGTTAGGTAGGGAGGAGTGCCGTGCGTTGTTGTCTGAAGTTTTGTCGACTAACTGAGAGGAAAGTGATCAATTGCTGTCCAAGTGTCTGTCCATCGTCTGTCGTCCATCTTTGCTCATCGGATAGGGAATGATTGACATTTGAGACAGCTTTTGGCGACTGGTGGTTGGTCGACGCGTTTGCGCGTCATGTGCCTGCTATGCGCACGATTCGAGGCCGAGTGACAGGCGCAGGAAGAGATTCCAGTCGCCTCTTGACGCCGACTGCTTCAGTTCAGCGACGGCACCCGTGGGTGGTCTGCAGTGTGGGGAATTCCAGTCGCCCGCGTCACGAGCCAAAAGCGAACCAAGCAGCGCCGCACTCCTCCTTTCTTTCTCTCGCGCGCACCAAGTTTACGGTACGGACTTGTACTGTACGCGGACAGGGGGACGCTCGGATGAAGGACCCTTTTGTAAAATGCTGACGTGGGATCCCTCCCACTCGCTCGCTGAAGCCATGTGATCTTCGTCGTCGTCGTTGTCAGCCAGTCGGTGACGGAAGACCGACGTTGGTGGTGGCAGCAGCCAACCTCAGCTCACAGTGTTCACAACTGGGACAGTACCAAGCCACTCGCTCGCAACAAACAAGCGTCTTTGACGCCATGTGCTGGTGCATGGCAGGCGACGACACTCCGATCAACTAGCAAGGCGCTTACCAGCATCCCTCACCAGTACTCCGTACCCAGCAAGAGAATGATGGCGTCACGACCAAGCTAAAGCACCACCATGACGACAGCAGCAGCAACTGACTGCGAGCGCACAGTAGCCGCTATTTGCCCGCACGCAGAACCAGACGCGCCATTCCGATTCCGGTTCTCTACCAATGCGAGTCAGATGAGTGCGTGGCTGGCAGACGAGTGATCTCTCTCTCTCTCTCTTTACAGTATGAATGGAAGCTTTCCTGCCTTGCCCGATCCGATCGCTGACGCCAGCGTGTTGCTGCCGATACTGTCGCGAGCGCCAGTTCTCTCCCTCTCCAGCCACCCACAGTACTGTACGTTCACACCAGCACATTCAACCCAGCAAGCAATCCACACAAACACACCCGCCCCTCTCCGCCTCTCTGGCGTTCATTGTTTTGCAGTCCGACAGACTCGCTCTCGCTCTTTTCTTTCGCTACTGTCACCAGCCACCAACCTCCGCCACCAGCCACCAGCCACCCACCCGCTAGCTCCGTCGCGTCCTCGTCTCCTCCACGTAGTGCTGGACGAGGTCGTGGTAGCCCTTGGCCATGTCCGCTGTCGCCTGCGTGCTCTGTTCGAGCGACCGGGCGATCGAGAGCAGCACCTGCCGCTGGTCGCGCATCGCCGTGTCGCTCGCGCCCGCGTCCTCCAGCTGCTGGCACTTGAGCGCCTGCGAGTCGAACACGCCGACGAGCTCCTGGAAGCCGCGCGCCATGCCGGCCGCTGCAGCTGAGCACTGCTCCACAGACCGCGAGAGCGCGTCCGGACGCGACTCGGACACGGCAAAGAGCGTCCCGTTGGCCCCGTCCGGACTGCTGGTCGTCAGGTTGGCGCTGGTACTGGCACTCGTACGGCTGCGCTTTGGCTGCGGCGGTTGCCTGAACGTGCGGCTGACAGGGCTGGAGCTCCGCTTCCCGACCGCCGTTGCGACTGCGCCTGGTGGCTCGGGCCGTGGACTGTAGAGCGCGTCGACTGTCGTGACGCTGGCTGGCGGTGGCGACACGAGCGCAAGCGGCGGTGGCTCGACTTCGGGACCAGGGACGTCGTCGTCGGAGCTGACGCCACTGCTCGCGATCGCTGGGGGTGCAGCTGCGAGCGCCGCTGCCATGGCTGTCGTCTCGGCGTCTTCCTCTAGCAGCTCGCTCAGTCGCTGCGCCACGAGCGGGTCCGTCACTGGCTCGTACGGCGCGTCCAACAGGATCATGGCCATGCGGCTGTAGAACGGCCACGGCAAGCGGCCTTTGAACACGTGCGCTTTCGGCCGCTGGCTCTTGATGGCTGCCCACCACTCCTCCGGCATGCGCTCGCCCCCGCCACTGCCCTTGAAGCCTACGTAAAGAGGTCAAGTGAGCAGTCCTGACGGCATCGAATGGAAAGACAAACACTCTCAGACGCACCTGGTTGCTCCTGGAGCCACCGGACGAGACTGTAGTCGATGCGGAGGTTCTTAAACTTCACAAACACCTGCGCCTCTGCGTGGCACAGCGGTGGAAAGAGCCTGAGCGAAGAGGACGTCCACACTCACAATACAACACACAAACGTACCCGTCCAGGCACGGCCCGCGTTGTGGCCAGCGGCGCGGTTGATTGCACGCGTGAGCTCAGCCCGCGCGGGCGCGCGCAGCAGCACGCCGTTAGACGCCACGTTGCGCGGCCAGAGGCGCAGGCGCAGGTACAGGTCCAGCAGCAGCAGCGTCTCGGCCTCCGTGAAGAGCACCATCACTCCTCCTCCTTCACGCGCGCGCTTGGGTTGCGTCTTGCTTTGTTTCGCGCTTTGGAGCGTTTTTCAAACGCGCAACAGGGGGTATGCGATAGAGCGAAATACGAGGGAGCGAGAAGGGTTTTTGTCCCAAAATCATGCTCTAAAAAACGACAAGAAAGATATTCTATTCAGGAGGTTTACGCGTTTGTCGATCGACAATCGCAAATGCGATTATCTGACATTCCATGAATGTCCGACATTCGAGGGACATTGCAGGCACAAATATATGAAAGAAAGTATGGCCGTGCGAATGTCAGATAACCTCTAGTAAATCGTGTCTTTCGCGACACTGTTTGGTGTACCACAGTGGCTATCACATTTATATGTAAGCTGTAGTGTACTTTACACTCCAAGCTTAAAAAGCCGACTGGACATGACCGCCATGATCACCAGCCGGAGCAGCAAACTGCCGGCGCCTCCAAGTGATGCACCGCCGTCGCTCTCGGCGCTTGATCGCTTCCTGCCGCTCTGGATCGTGGCCGCGGGAGCGCTCGGCATGGCGCTCGGCCAGTTGTCCCAAGTGCCTGCGTTCATCGCCAGCGCGACCGTGGGCGATGCGAATGTGTTCGTGGGCGTCGGACTGTTCGCCATGATGTACCCGCCGCTCGCGAGCGTGCGCTGGCCGCTTGTGACACGCGCGTTCGCCGCCGACTGGCGCTTGCTGGCGCTCTCAAGCGTGCAGAACTGGGCAGTGGCGCCGGCGCTCATGTTTGCGCTCGCAGCCGCGTTCTTCCACTCGAACGCGGGCTTCCTTGCTGGCTTCAGCCTCGTCGGCTGCGCGCGCTGTATTGGGATGGTCATGATCTGGATCGCGCTTGCAGGCGGCGACCTCGAGTACGGGGCCGCGCTGTTGGCGCTCAACGCGCTGCTCACCCTCGCATTCTACGCACTCTACGCCACGTTCCTGCTCGCCACGCTCCCAACCGCTCTGGGGCTTGATGTCGCAGTCGTGCAGCACCACCGCGATGGTAGCGGTAATACCGGTATTACCGGTATTACTATCGACACGCTTCACATCACCATGGCGGAGATCGCAACGAACGTCGGGATTTACATGGGCGTGCCGTTCGTGCTCGCTCTCGGCAGCTGGCTCGCACTCGTGCGTCTCAAAGGCGAGCGCTGGTACTTTGAGACGTACGCGCCGACGCTGGACGTCGTCGCGCTGCTCGCGTTGCTCTTCACAGTCGTCGTGCTCTTTGCGTCCCAGAGCCAGCGATTGACGGCGACGCTCGTGCCCGTGCTCTTTGCGGCCGTGCCGTTCGCCGTCTACTTTGCGCTCATCTTCACGAGCACGTTCGCACTCGGTGCATTCGGGTGCGGCGCGAGTTACGCGCAGTGCGTCACTCTCGCGTTCACGGCCACGAGCAACAACTACGAGCTGTCGCTGGGCGTGGCCGTGGCCACGTTCGGGCTCGACTCAGACCCGGCGATGATGAGCGTCGTGGCGGCGCTCGTGGAGATCCCGACCATGCTGCTGCTCGTGTGGGCGTCGCGGTGGGCCGAGCGGCGCTACTTTGCGACGGACGACGCGGTGCTGCTGGAGGTTGAAGACCAGAGCAGCTTTGTTGCTGCAGTGAGTCCGAGTGAGCGAATACCGGTATAATACAGTATCTTCTTGAGAAACCGATACCTGTCAAAGTTAACATCCGAGCAAGTTGCTTCAGTAAAAGCATACTTATTCAGGATGTCGAGTGGGTTGTCAGTGATTCGGTTATACAGGTGGGGGTTTTCTTGGTCATGTGTTTTTTTTAATGATTAGCTTAAACGGGTAAATTTTGACCAATGGTCAGAAAGGTTACCTAAGTTTTCTTGTTGCTGCCTGCGATAACTTTTGAAAGGTGGGTAAATGCATACTGTATTTTGTGGTGGGAAAATCTGAGAGTTTATTCGATTTTGTGTGGAATAGAAAGGCTATTCTAAGTGGACAAATTGGGTAATGACTTTGCTACTTTGCAACTTTGTGCAATGAAAACTGACACTGATACTGAGGCTGACCCCTGAACA
The DNA here is from genome assembly GCA_023333755.1 of Globisporangium uncinulatum. NCBI lineage: Eukaryota > Oomycota > Peronosporomycetes > Pythiales > Pythiaceae > Globisporangium > Globisporangium uncinulatum. The sequence continues at coordinate 28,951 of JAASFJ010000269.1, forward strand.
GCTAATGAGCTGAGACTGACACTGAGCTGATACTGATACTAAAAATTAACACGGCAGAACGACCAGGCTGGTTGAGTGTTCGTCAATCAACAACGCTGCTATTATTTAGTGTTAATCACTCTTCGCCACGACCGACTCGCCCACGACAGACTCGCCCACGACAGACTCGTCCACGACAGACTCGTCCACTTCTTGCTGCCACTAGCCAACGATGCAGACTGCGCTCCCAGAACTCGACCCAGCGCTGCCCATGACGATCGAAGAGAAGAAGGAGCGCCAGCGCCTGCATGTGCGCCGCAGCTACTACCGCAAGCTGGTGCGTGCTGCTTCACTCGTCCGCCTCGTTTGCTGCTTCTGGTGGTGATAAGTGGACGTACTTGTCGCGTCTTGTGTTAACTTCTAACGCCGTCACTGTGTGCTTGTAGAACCGCATGAATGAGATGCGCGAGCACGTGCGGCAGCTCAAGGAGCAGTACGCACTCGCACTTCAGCAGCACACGCCAAGTTCTGACCACAGACTCGATAGTACAAGTCCGATCACGAGCCCAAGCAGCATTGAGGACGGTGGGAAGAGCGTCAA